>CM046545.1:729432-769432 GCA_024713555.1 Spirodela polyrhiza | reverse complement strand
ATTCACCGTACTTGCAGGAGGAGGCTGAATGGCCGAGGTGGGCATTCCCAGGAGACGGAGGTCTTTTCCGAGTCTGCAACACGCTGCGAAGGAGAAGCGGAGATGACGGAGAAGGCGACCTTAACAGTCTAAGATCGTAGAAAGTAGAAGGATGAGGACGAGGAGGTTCCTGTTGGTGGCGACGAGACCCACTCAAGAACGACTCCAGAGAGAAAAAGGGGAGGAGATATGCAGGTGTTGACTCTCCACCTTCCTGCATGGTGACCTGTGCGTCTCTCTCTCCCTCCCTCCCCCTCTCTCCCCCTCCCTCCCTCTCTCTCCCTCCCTCTCTCTCTCTCTCTCCCTCTCTCCCTCCCTCTCTCCCACCTCCCTCCTCTCTCTCTCTCCTCTCTCTCTCTCTCTCTCTCTCTCTCTCTCTCTCTCTCTCTCTCTCTCTGTGTGTGCTGTTTCCACGCGCGGCGATACTATTGACTACAGGTTTAATGGGAAGCCCGGAGCAATGTCCATTGATAATCACAAGCCCATAAGCCCATCACCTTATAACGGTTGCTTTTGGGCTCTTGCAGTGCCCTTGGTCTTCATACGCCAAGTCAGCCCTAAAAGAGAACCTATTATTGGGCTCCTAGTGCAAGATTAGAGGCCCAGTCACTTTGGAACCCTAAAATAGAGCTCATAACCTTATTTTGGGGGGAAAGGGGGGATGGTCTAATAAGGCCCAAGAAACTAATCCAACCCCACTTGGTTCTCCTTAAAAAGATTTATTTTTTTCTCTTTAATTTTATATTTTTGTTGTGTTATAATCTATTATGGTTATCTTTCATAGTCTGTTTTCTTACTCATAATCTCTTTTGCTTTTAGGGGTATAACACTTCTTTTATGAGCATATATAATGTTAAACAATGTAACTTCAGATGATATGTTGAAGTATTATAAGTTTTTTCTTATTTTAGAGTTAATCTCCATTTACTTGTGGATCTAAACACTCCCTAATTGAGTAAAAGTTTCCTTTTTTATGTTGCAAATTCAAGGTTGCCCCTTGACACATTCAAGGATTCTTATTATCATTCTTTGAGACTCACCACTATATTATGTTGTTTTGAAAAGATCCCCCCTTCAATTGCTTTGATACCACTTAAAGGGGAGATTTTCAAAACAACAAGATCTTGGTTTTCAATGTTTTAGATTCATTAACTTGTTTTTTCTTTCATCAAGATTCGTATTGTAGATTTAAAGCTGGATATTTGTTCTTGTTTTCATAGTTCATTAACACCTTGTGTAAATTCCAACTCTATAATAATTTAAACTTGTAAAAAATAAATAATTAAATAACCTAAAATATTAAACTCTGTCATGATCTTGTATATTGGCTTCTAATATGATTTACATGTAGAATACTGCGCCGAGTATTTAGTATGAAAAAATTTGAATTCTATTGAAAATAAGAATTGTGAACAATAATAGATCCACTCATGCTTTGTTCTTGTATATGCTTGGACTTTTAGGGTTTTGGTCATTTTAAAATCAAAGTGGGTATGGAATTGATTAATGATGAGAATAAAAACAAATAATGAAATACTTTTTTTTTCTGAATGACTTAATAATATAATGCCATCCGTTTTTCCTAGGCTGCTGATTTTTCCCTATCCTTTCATATTCTTATGTATTTTTATTAAATGAATATATTACTAAAAAGGCTGTGCTCGTTTCTTTGCCCATAAAATATTTTTTTATTAAATGTGCTTGTGTAAAATGTGGGTTTTTTTATTAAGTCGTGAGAGCATTTAATGAAAGGTGGGGACATTTTCCCAAAGGAGGAATCTAACGCATCCGTTTATTATTGGACCCCAAAAACCAATTTTTCAATATATTTAAAGAGCCTACGTGATATGGAAAAAAACCCAAGTTGACTTTTCGGAGATGGGCGTGCCAAGCCGTCAATTTGCACAAGTAGTGGGCAATTTGTCAACTCCAGCTCGGAACAAGGCGGAGGCGGCGCCGCCGACGGCTCCTCGGACTGGGACTGGCCTTCGGACCGGCCCATCTTGCTCCATCCGTTTGCGTAAAAGAGACCCTGTCCGGCGAATCCCGGACAAGACGTTGACTTCACGGGCCCCACCGATCTCCATCTTGAATACAAGTCAGCGCGAGTCCCTGCCGACTTAATGGCGAATCAATACGATTCACGAGCTCCGCCTGCCCCCCTCCCTCGTGGGCGTCGGTTGACCTCGTGCCCACGTGCCGGCACGGCAGATATGACCTGCCCACTGTTCTAGTTGACTTATGCGACAACCCAACTCCCCCTTCTTTCCAAACCGCATTAGGTGCATCCCCCCGGATAAAGGCCAAGTGGGGAGAGAGGACACGTCAGCTCCCGTTGACCCACCGCCGACATAGCTGTCGCCCAACAACGACCCTCAGCTTGGGGTTCTGGTGTTAATTACGGGAGGTAACGATGGGATTAACCGGGAAAATCAGAGTCCCAAGGGTTGACCCCATAGTTAGTGGGGTCCACCCGGATAATGTGGGCGGCGCATAAGGATGGATCTCTCCGGGCCCCGTATCATCGTCGAAGTTGACTTTTCGCAACCGACGCCGAAATCTCCGCTTTTAGCAAGATATTTTGACCGGAAACGGACGGGGGAAATGTTACCGTTGGGCCCCGTCGAAGATATCGAGAAAGAGAAGCTTCAATCCAATCCCATTTTGTTACCGTTGGATCCGATATTTTTGAACGGATGACCCGGGGCGGCATCAAAGAGCCGCCGCCCCCCTCCTCTTTAACGGCCGTTGACTTTGTGCTTTGCGTGTTGCCGTCTCCTTCTTTCCCTCCTCCCTTCCCTTCCTTTACGCCGACGTCTTCTCTTTATCTCTCTCTCTCTCTCTCTCTCTCTCTCTCTCTTCTCTCTCTCTCTCTCTATCCATCTATCTCTCTAACTCTCTTGTGACGGCGGCAAGATGTCGACGAGGGCTTTTGTGGGGAATCCCAAAAAGTCAGAACAAAAGTCAACTTTGGCACCTCATTCCGATGCCTACGCGACAACCCCTATCCCTACCCCCACTAACTCTTCTCTCTCTCTCTCCTCTTGTTCCCAATATTTTATTCATTGGAAAATATGGTAGAATATATTTCACATAAACCCATCTGTTCTACGGGCGGGTCCGCGTTTAGAAGCTTCATTATGACTTCCAGCCAGGTCAACGGCACGAGGCCGTTTTCGTTGAATTTTTTTCCTTATAAAACGGTTGAATTAAAGGCCCGCGCTCAGGTTTAAATACATTCAGACTAAAATAAGCCAAGTTTCTCTCTCCAGCGGGCAAAAAGTTTGACCGTGCGAGAGAGCTCCATTAAGAGGGTCTGCAGCCGGGCCATCTAGAAAGTCAACGCGCGGAACGGTGGACTTTGATTGATGGGTCTACTCTTGCCGTTATTGGAAGGGCGGTCAAAGGGGAGATCTCCCCGGGATACTCTCGAGGCGGGACGCTATCGATGGATCGCCCAGAGTTGACCACGTGGCGCGAGAAGGAAATCCCTGATAATCTTAAAATCCGCTAGACCTCTCCCGGTCAACTCTTCGCTCAAAGAGGCGAGGCCCAGGGTCCGGCACGTGGGGGGGCCTCGCCCCCTGTAAGGTGCTCCGCGGACCACCGCTGGCGGCAGAGGAAACCACACTCCCCAATGTTCATTTCCCCCTCGTTTAATAATATAATACGTTAAAAACTCTTCAAAGAGTAAAAATTGTATGCATGTCCCAACCGCCCGAAAGGGAAAGCATTGCGTCGCCGCGCAAAAGAGAGGGTACGTAGGAAAATAAGTTTAAATAGAACCATTTTTGGAACTCCTTGTTAAGCGAGGGTGTTTTCGCAAATAACCGAGGCTCCGGTTTGGGAATACCGCGTGGGCGATAGGAGGCGGTTGTTGAGGGCTCAGATCACGAGGCGGAATCTGAGAGATCTCCACCGTCCGTTCACAAAGAAGAGGTGGGAGTTGACTCCCCTCCTCCCTCCCCCATCGTCTTCCTCCTCGGTCCTCCATAAAAGGGCGCCCCCCTCCGCTCTGGGTGTCAATGGCTCTTGAGCTTCCGCTGTGCAGAGAAAACTGCGGGCTTTGATTGATGGCGGTGGATACGATGGGGTACGCGAAGATGGAGGACCAGGTGGCGATCCAGGAGGCGGCGGCGGCGGGGATGCACAACATGGAGCGGCTCATCTTCCAGCTCTCCGACCGGAGCAGGTCGCCGCCGGCGGATTGCAGGGAGATCGCAGAGCTTACCGTCGCCAAGTTCAAGAAGGCCATCTCTCTGATGAACCGGACGGGCCACGCCCGCTTCCGCCGGGGACCCGTGGCGGCCGCCGCCCCTCCGGTGGCGCCTCCGGTGGCGCCGCCCCCGCCACCGCCGCGGCCCATCACGCTGGATTTCACCAAGCCGAGCGCCGCCGCCGCCGCCGCCAGCCAGTTCAGCAAGGACAGCTTCAGCATGTCGTCGGCGAACTCGTCCTTCATGACCGGAGAGGGCAGCGTGTCCAACGGGACGCTGGGCCTGTCACTCCTGGCCGCCGCCGCCGCCGCCGCCGCCGCCGCCGCCGCCGCGGCGGCAGCTGCCGCGCCCTCCGCCGCCGTCTCCGCCGGGAAGCCCCCTCTCCTCCTCCTACAAGAAGAAGTGCCACGCTCACGGCGATCTCTCGGGGAAGCACCTTCTTCCCGGCGCTCGCTGCCATTGCTCCAAGAAAAGGTAACCAAACCCTCTCTTCTCCTTCTCCAAGAACTCCTCCCTCTCTCATGGCGGCGATGACTTAATCTGGTTTTCCTCCCGATTCAGGAGATCTCGGGTGAAGAGGACGATCAGAGTGCCGGCGGTGAGCTCCAAGCCGGCGGACATCCCGGCGGACGAATTCTCCTGGAGAAAATACGGCCAGAAGCCGATCAAAGGATCCCCCTACCCGCGGTAAGCGAGCTCCGCCATTGACGGCAGAGGAGGCCATGAATACGGGGTTCTTTTCTCTCTGGGTCTCCGTCTTCTTCTCGATCTGAACATGGCGGTGGCTTTCCTCCGATTTGCAGAGGGTACTACAAGTGCAGCACGCAGAGGGGATGCCCGGCGAGGAAGCACGTGGAGAGGGCAACCGACGACCCCTCCATGCTCATCGTCACCTACGAAGGCGAGCACCGCCACCACGACCAGAGACTCCCCTCCGCCGCAGCCGCTGCCGCCGCCGGCGGAGGCGGCGGTGGCTTCGTCTTCCCTTCTTCCTCGTAAAGGAGACGGGAATGGGAAGATAGCCCCCCCCGCCCCCGCTCCTCCCCCTTCCGCCGCCGCCGCCGGTGAGGCTGCCGGAGAGTAGAAGAAATCGCCGCCGGCGCGACCGATGTACATAGAAATCCATTCCTCCCGGGGGGAGATGTCATCGTCTCCGTCCTTGTTCTTTTCTTCTGGAACTCGTTCTCTCTGGTTCAGACGCCGGCGACTTTTCTCCGGGGCTCTGCAGATGACGCTGACCGCGAGTGACAGGCCAGCCAGAGGCCAGAGGGAGGGCCGAGTCAGGCCTCGCTATTGGCTTCTCCAACCCTCACTGTACACCCCGCTGCCGGGGTCAACGGGCTATCAATACCCGCCGCCGGCGCCGGCCCTCCGCCCCGCCCTCATTCCTTAATGGGCTCTGATTGCTTCGCTTCTACGCAACGAGAGGGGGAGAGAGAGAGAGAGAGAGTTCTTCTTCTTCTTCTTCTTTCTCTCTCTGTTCCTTCATATTAATGTCGCTCGATTAGATCGTTCGTGATCAAACAGATTCGGCGCAGCTTTTATTTAAGTGCAGAACGGTCTATTACTTTCAACGGGTATGACCCGTCTTCTGCGTTGACCACAGCGTCAACGCCATGCATCCCAAGAACCCCGGATAATCTTGTAGCTCCTCAGATTTTTCAAAATGTGGCTGAGATTCATCTTCAAAGGGTGTTCCTGTCAGTGAGCAGGGCCACATGGAGAGAGAGAGAGAGAGAGAGAGAGAGAGAGAGAGAGAGAGAGAGAGAGAGAGAGGAGAGAGGAGAGAGGGAGAGAGAGAGAGATAGAGAGAGGGAGAGAGGAGAGATAGAGAGAGGGAGAGAGGAGAGAGAGGGAGAGAGAGGAGAGAGAGGAGAGAGAGAGAGAGAGAGAGAGAGAGAGAGAGAGAGAGAGAGAGAGAGAGAGAGACGTGGGGGGATGGGCATCGGGGCTGAATTAATTCACAGAAGATTGTACAGAGAAAGAGAAGAGCAGCAGAGCAGCAGCAGCAGCAGCAGCAGCAGACTGGGGAGACTTGCGTTCGACCAGGGGCTGATCTGCAAGGCCCAGGGCTGCTCTAGTGAGATGTACAAAAACTAAGCTAAGTCACATGTAACCACAAGGTCCCTACGATAATTATTTCCCTCTCTGGCATAATAATGGACGGCGTCACGAGACCTAATGATTCATTCCATCACCCCCGCTCCCCTACCCCCCTCTCTCTCTCTCTCTCTCTCTCTCTCTCTCTCTCAATCCTCAATCACATGCTCTCTCTCTCTCTCTCTAGAACCCTATTCTCTGATCTCTACTGTGATGCTCCATCGTGCCCGTTTGCAGATATCGGTGGGGGTTGCTGCTCGAGGCCTTCAGCAGTCGGCGCCTGAAAAATCGGAGAAAGAACAGCGGATCAGAGAGAGAGAGAGAGAGAGAGAGAGTTTTAGAGAGAGATGGGCAAAGCTGATGGCGGTGGGGAAGAAACCCACTCCCTCTTTGGAGACGGGCAAGGCATTCTGGATGCTCTGAATGGGCGCCGCAGATGCGCTCTTGGAGAGATCCCTCAGAGTCCCCTGCGCACCCCAAGAAGCAAAAACACCATCAATCAATCATGACCATCCTTCACAAAACCCAGTCAACGCCGTTGAAAATCACTCCAGTTGACCGCCACCCATTCCGTCAACAGACCAGTAATTCTTCTTCACAGAGACGAATCTCATTGACCCTTTGGATCATGCCAAATATATCTACACAATCATGGGGTCTTACTTATTCTGACCAATGTGAAACCATGCAAGCCATAAAGTCAACCACAGCAGTCTCCAAGAAAAATAAATAAATCAATCAATAAATAAAAAGGGACCAGATAATTTTCTCCAATAATCTGAGACTACCAACCATACCTTGTTCGCCCACATGAGGCCGCACGCATTACAAAGGGTTCTTGGCCCGTTGGGGCCCCGGCGCATCATCGGCGTCGCCTTCGAGCTGATTCCACAGTGATGGCACCTGACGAACGGAATGAAAAACTTGAGGATTTTCTATTTTTTCTTTTTTATTTCTGCGCCCCAGCACTGAGTTTTTTCCCCCTCTTTTTTTTTTTTGGTTTTTTTTTTCCTGAAAGAGTGAGCAGATTCCAGCGGGGGAGGGTGTGCTTACGAAGAGGCTGCTTGGGGGCGGCTATCCTCTGCGCCCCAGCACTGAGTAGAGTCCCAGCTGGTGACACCCAGCGCCGCATCTTCTGGTTTCGATTTGGATGAAGTGAACTGCCCCTTGTTCCGCTGCATCCTGCATCAACCCATTAAAAAAAATGTATATATAAACATAAATAAAAAATGGGTTTTTAATGAAAGAGATTTAGACCAGAAGTTTCTCCATATGAAGAGATTAAAAGAAAAAAGAAAAAAAAGGACTGTGAGAAGGCATTGGAATTTTCAGGAGCTGGTGTCCTCTCGAAGGAATCTTCAGCCCAATCACATCAAGATAATGATATGAAGAAAGATCAACCAGGATACATGATTCCTTTTTTTTTTAGATTAATAAACGCATCGCAGCATCACCCATGCACGGTGAAACATGTAGATCACTCATATTATCCAGAGATAGAACTTTTTTTTTTTTTTTGATGATCTTGATGCAGTCAAACATTCTACACACATTAACGTCTCATCTTCTTGACGCGGCAGATAAATGAGAAAGAGGGACTCTCTTACGATAATGGATAAAAAAAGAGGGAGATGCTGCCATGATCTTTCTAGAAGAGAAATATCATGGCGAGTGAAGGATTTGATACCTTAGAGCCACCTCCTTACGAACAGTATATCGTATCTTCTTGTCAAAATTCCTTTCTTTCCGCTTCTCACGGAACCTCATCAAAGAAGCAACTCTCTGGGGGAAGTTTGAACGCTGCACCGCCAATATCCACCAGTTAAATATCTTGGAGTTTCTTTCTCAAAAATTTTAAATAATAATAATAATAATAATAAATATACAAGGGGAAACTTTCTAAAAAAGGGTGACTGAATATAAGCATGGCGCATGAACCCACCTTATTGCTTTGATGGGAAGATGACTGAATAGAGGCTACACCCGTGTTTAGTTCGCGTCCACCCAACAACAAAAGTACAGCTTGCACCTGCAGAATATGCCGACGCAAATTTATACAACCGCCTCATTAAATTATAATGCAGGAAAAAGAAAATCTGCCGTTGACCCCAGTTGCCAGGAGAGGAGAATCGTCTCTCAGCATTTGCAATTTATGCTAACATTAAATAAAGCTCGAAATAACTTTTTCCATTAAAAATCATAGAGATGAGACTTAGAAAGAAGACAGATTTCCCGGGTAACCCATGTCGAAGACTAGGTGAGAAGTTTCTCACTTAAACTGGGTTTTCTGGATGCTTTTCTTTGTGGATATGTCGCCAGTGCAGCGTATTTTTCTTTATTATGAATGTGTCAGTTGACTTTCAGCTGTCCATTTAGGGACCTCTGGTGAACAAAAGATATTACCAAAAATTATCGTCCTAATGATGAGTTTATAACATAAATATAGGCTTTCTACATCACATATTGGGATTAATTTATCCCTTTCTCCACCCAAAACCGTTTCATCATAGACCTTGGGGCTCTCCTTCATCTTGCTTCCTATCATGTCATGCTTCCTATCTCCTTTCCAAAAGATTGTGAAAGATGCATGTAAGCCACACAAATATAAGAAATATGTACCACCGATTTCATGTTTAAAAACTCGTGAAAGACAAAAATACCGACATTCTAAATTCAGATTCACATTCCCACAGCGAGCCTCAAATTAGAATGATTACACTACAGATAGTGAGCTAGAACCCAAAAATAAACCTCGCATCATACCCACAGATAAAATGTGGCTTTAGAGTGAATCCAAAATATATATTAGAATCCAAAATATGGCTAGAAATTCTACGATTTGATTCACTACATTATGATGGCGTGCTTTCCGCGCACATCATCAGATGACAATTCACCTCAAGGACAGGAAATCAAACCTAACGAATTATCATAATCAAGTGCTTATCTTCTTGACTTAACCATCGTCCACATCAAATGATAAATTTTAGCGCCCATTAGCGACCATTTTAGTCGATTATCTGAAATTCTGACATAATCAAAGTTGTGTAGTGAGACTTGATAGAATCACATTTTGCTCTTCGCATTATAAACAGCCACGTGAACAGCTGGAGGAACTCACCACTATATGAAGAAAGAGTGCTCCTAGCTGAAACAGAAGTAACTATAATAAAGCTTCAAACGAACAAGGGGCATCACAATGCAGACAGATTTTCCTCGAACTCGAAACTAGAACAAAATTACAAAGAATTACAAAAACAGAGATGATTTACGGCGCCTATATGGCTGTTTTCGGATGTACCAGCGCTATATCAAGCTCACATTATCCCTTAATCAGGAGCTGCATCCTATAGATCTGTACCTTTGCATACAATTTCTAGTCTCTGAACACATCAGGTCCCCAAGATCCCCACCAAAGACATATGTCAACGCATGCAGAAGAAGGATCATGACCCTCTGTTTTGGATAAGTAGATCCTGGTACTGGTACGGTACAATGAAGAAGAAGGCACCCACCAAAGAACCGAGGAAATATGCAGCAATGAAATCCCTCACTGGGGAAAGCCAATCAGAAGTTGAGAAACTAAGAATTATAAACACCCAGTCACAGACCGAGTTGCAAAGATCGCAGAGCTAAGCAAGCATCACATTCAGAGCAGGATTGGACGACCATAAGAAACCGCAGTTACCTTCTCTGGGGACACGGAATCGAACACATAGACCTCGCCTTGGAATGAGAGAGTAAGCTGATTGCCCATGCCTGGATCTGGAATCAACGCCATATTGCCAGCATCGGACGGCATGTCGCCTTCCATGGCGTCCCGCTCCACCCCATTCTGATCCTCCATGCCGTCACCACCATACTTTTGGTGAACCCCATGGTCCTGCACTGCGCCGTAGCTCTGCCCCTGGGTGTCCTGACGGACTAGCATCTGCTGGTCGCTAATAACGTAGCCCCCGCCGCCGTCGCCACCGTGAACCTCATCAATTTGCACGGGCAACTGCATAGAGGCGGCCGCGTTCACCTGGGCGTGGATGTGGCGCTCCGGATAGAGGCCACCCTTGGGGGATTCTCGCTCATCTCCGACCCTCCGAACCAGAAAAGGGAGACAGGACTTGGCAGCTAGTATAAGACAAGGATTCTGCACATCTGTCGCAAATCGGCCGCTGTGAAAAAGCGATCCGCTAATGAAAGACAGAACCCCTAAACATCTGGAGCAAATCGATGGCCGCGCAAACCCGCAATCCGCTAAACCCTAACCTGCAATCCCGTCCACCAAGAAATCCACCAGAAATCGCGACCCGCACGCACGCGGACCTCGCACACGCCCCGCGACACCCCCAATCCGACGAATCCCAGCGAGCACCGGCGTTCCGAGAGCGAAAATTTCAAAAACCCTAAAATCTCTGGTCCGAACGGGAAGGAGGGGGATCGGCCAACGGGGGATCGATCAAGAAACGACGGGACGAGATGATCGCCGGCATGCGGCGGGAGAGAGAGCGCGCGCGAGCCGATCAGGGCCGTCGGATGTGGTCGGCCAAGCGGCGGTCGACGCCTACCAGGGGAGCCTGGAGAGAGAGAGAGAGAGAGAGAGAGAGAGAGAGAGAGAGAAGGATTTCCCACGAAGACGAAGATGCGCCCCCACCCGGTGAAAGGCGTCTCCTTTCGTGGTGGGCTAAATGACGTCACTGATGGGAGGCGTGGACCGGCTGTCCGCCGTCCATCCATCATCAGCGACGTGCCCGTGGGGCCCGAAGCCCGTCGAGATCCGACCCGAACCCAAAACGTAGTCAGTCGGACTGGGCCCCACCGGCTTTTATCACCCCAGTACTCTCTCTCTCTCTCTCTCGCTAGAGAGAGAGAGAGAGAGAGAGAGAGAGAGATCTGGCTCTGGACCTGATCAGCATTGAGATCGTGCCCGACTGGGATTCGGGCTTGGTGGGTGCAGACCCATCTCTCTCTCTCTCTCTTCTCTCTCTCTAAAAGAGGGCGAATCTGGAGCTAAAAGCATGGCTCATTGATGATCTATCCCATTGCTGGCTGAATATCTATCTACCTGGCTAGTTACACAGAGACATGGCTCATCCCCGCAAGCTACTTACTGTACACAGTGGGGAGTTGAGTTGACTAATCAGGAGGGCATCGGGAGGGAGGGAACAAGTCAACGGCTTCAACCCGCCGCCCGGCCGGAGAGGATGAACCCATGGAGAAGGCTCTGGGCGATGTGGACCTGGTCAGGAGCCCCGGTTATGGAGGCCGTCCCCTCTCCTGCTCCGGGCTTGGGATCGCAGACTGTGACCTTCGCTCCAGAGATCTGCAAAAACAGAGAGCAGAGGTGAAGAGATCAGCCCCCACGTTGACTTTTGTAGAAATAAACATGGGGGCTGGTCAACTGCATCGTCCAACCCCCAGGTTAGTTTAGTTTAGTTCTCCCTCAATCTGGGTCAAACGCCCTCGGTGCATTTCCTCCTAAAAACAAAAAATAACCCATAATATTTCTTCCCTGAACATAATTACCGAGAGTTGACTTTTTGTTGGGTACTAATTAATCCACATGGACGTAAGACCAAAACAACTCCGAATTTAGAACAAGAATCTTGACGAGCTCAAGTCAACTGACCTCCCTGATTCTGGCAAGATTGCTGGAGTTCTCTCCATAAACAAACCCCAGAAACTGCTGCGGCACCGCGACTTCAACAGTGGTGCTTGCGGCGATGGGGGGTTGACCTCCGCTGAGAGAAATATTTCTGCCACCAGATCAGGGAGACCTTGAGAGGAAAGAGGAAGGGAGGGGGGAGGAGGAAGTGTTCATAACCTGATGAACAGCCGTTTACCTTCCAGATCCGGGATTCCTGAACATCATGCTGGTTCCTGCATCAGGGATGTCTCTGTGGTTCCCGCTGTTGACCATCTGGGGAGACCCAAAAAAGAAGAGGAGGGGTGGTTCTTAGAGAATGCCCGTTGACCATGAAGCTCGTGAAGCATGAGGAAGACTGGAGGGTCCTAGCCCATCAAACCATAGGCGAGAATAAGCATCCTCACAGATTATAAAGCAATACCCATCAGGAATCTCTGCCCACCAAAAGGTAATTATGATAATTACGGTGAATAATCATCCTCACAGATTATAATGCAATGCCCATCAAGAATTTTTACCATAATTACCTACAGAACTTTTGCATACCAAAGATTTTTTTTTTTTCTCATCCATTGTCATGCAATGCCCATCAAGAACTTTTGCATATCTGAATAATCATCCGAAGATTATCATCATTCATCAAGAACTAAAGACCTACAGAACTTTTTTTTTTTTTCTCATCCATTGTCAGCATATCTGTGCCGAAGATCATCATTCTCACACTAAAGAGTTTTTTTTGATCCATCAACATGCATTTATACCTGCTGCGCCCATGGCCTCGGGGAGGAAGAACGATCAAAGCAGGGCAGCTCGTTGCCATGAAAATAAGGCACTCGATCGGCAGAAGAGACTCCCATATGGTCCAGACTGTGCGAGCGGGGAGATTGCCAGTCGGGGGTTTGGACATGGCCGCTGTAGCGATCGAGACCGTGAGGGAGGCCGCCAGATGAGTAACCACCGGGGGACGCCAGCTCGCTCCTTGACCTAGACAGAGTAGGAGGGGCGTCGTGTGTGCCGGGCATGTACTGGTTTGACCCAATGCTTGGGGATTTGAGCGGGAAAGTCAACTCCCGTATCCTGCCCGTGATATGAAGCAGAGCATCATAGACAGACTGGAAGCTGCCAGTAATCTGCAGAAATTCACCAACGGGTGGTTCAAATTATGTGAAAAAAATGAATAAGTAATAAAAATTGAGTGGGTAAACTCTGCCCATGAAGCATAAAAAACTACAGAAGAAGATAAACAATACAAAAGAAAATCACTAGAGTATTACATACAAACAGAGTTACATATTTCCCGATAGGAATGCAGATTGATCTGAAGGGAACACTTGCAAGGACTTCCTCGACATTGATCAGCGCATTCAGTGATCTCTATTCAAGGTGACATAAATTCTGAATTTGTATCAGCTTAGGTTACTCTAAACTTTGCCAGGATTTCTAAGGTATCATAGAGATGACGGCAGATGAATCCATATTATATTTTTTTCAGTTTTTAGAGGAGGTATTAGCATTCTCTTGGGTAAACCTTAGATCAGATGCACGTTTCAATATACCCAATAGTTACCAATCTTCCTATCACTAAAAAAAACATATTTATGATCATAGAAAATACATAAAAAGCTAAAACAAAAATGAACAAGATAAGGCACGACGATTCTTTTATAACTCCATTAGGAAGAATAGGCTGTTACACATTAGAAGCCACTAAAATTATCCAATACCGTAGATCAACTTTAAAATCCTATAGAAATAACTTTAAAATATACTCAAAACAGTATGTTGCAGGACAGGATGAACGAGGTTCAAATAATGAATCCTTTCTAAAACATATATAAAGTAAGAGATAGGGTTTCTTCTCTAGAAAGAATAATCAGATGCAATCAGGAGACAGAGCACCTGGAAGATAACCCAATTTCAAAGGCATAAATGAGATACCGATGATGCTGAAAAAATATATGCAAAATAGCTGATGGAAAAAAAAAAAGGAAAAAACCTGCACAACTTCATCATTTGGTTGAGCGCACTTTGGAGCATGTTCCTTTAAAAAGATCCGAATGTTGGCCCCAGTTGCTCTTCTCATCTCAGAAATAATGTTCCCACCTTTACCCAACAAACAGCCTATTTGCTGAGAAGGAACAAGAAGCCTTGCAGTAACAGCGGAGCCTTTTTCAACTCCTGCTTCAGTAAGTCTAGAATATACACGGAGCACAGCCTCTTGGGCAGGCGAATGTTGAAACTCAGAACTCTGATAAACACAAAAAATACCATACCCACATTCAGCATTAATACATATAAATAACTATATGAATCTCCCTACATGAAGATATAACAAATGATCCACACAGTGAGGAGATGAGCAGATAGGAACATGTGAAGTATTTTGATTGGTTCAGGAAAAAAAAAAAAAACCAAGCAGTACTGCAAATATTCAGACAATTTATTCACCTCGCGCGCAGATATAGCAATAACCCTTTCTTCTGAATCAGGAATCGCATCTACTATTTTGATTGATGCGCCGGTATCACTTTGTAAGGCACGGACTATAGCGCCCCCTTTCCCAATAATGCTGCCAACCTTGTCATTTGTACATAGCATTCTGAACAAAAGATCTTCTTCTAGAAATTTTCGTTGACCTGAGGCATGAACGTCAACACCCAAGTGCGAAGAATATCCCCTAGCATGATAATCGGATGGATGATGACCGCTAGTGTAACCCCTGTGGGAGTACCTCTCCATGTGGGCAGCAGAACCACTTCCCAAAGTTTTACCAGTCATATAATTGGAAGCATCTGCCTTAGGATTATCCTGAAGGCAACCCGAAACAGCTAGCAGTGCCTTCTTCACGGATAAGAAACTCCCACTTATCTGCCACCAAAGAAAGTATTTAGCAACGAGAATATAAAAATTTGGCAATTAATATGAATACTTATGCGTAAAAAATTATCTTTTAGCAATTCCGAAAGCCAAGAAAATAAGACTTATTGATGTCTTAGGTTTTTCCATAACGATTTTGATGCAACTTTAATCTCTGCAAAGATTTATTAGTAAATGGGCTCACCATAAAAATGGCTGAGCATCAGTCTTCAACCTTCATCACAATCTGGCAGGTGAGAGACCTCGGAGAAAGCACCATAGCCCCAATCTAGGTTTCAGCACGGAACCATGCAATAATTGTGTCGGACAGAGTTGACCATGTTTACCGTCTTTTTAATTATTGATGCCATCCAGCTTTATCCAAAACTACTGAAGATATTTTAGAAAAAAAAAAATTTGGACTTTTCATGAGGGTGTAAATAGATCCACGGAAGAATCAACTAATTAAAGAGAGACCAGTATGGATCGATACAGCCACTCCTGAGAAAAGCAATCATAGCAAACAAACGTTTTACAATTGCGACTAGCAATAGAATGAATCCGAATCCAACATGATTCCCAACATTCATGAGTCCGCTGCATGGTCAAAGGCAGCAAAGGAGACAAACCACACATGCAATTATCCAACCAAGAGAAAAGAACAAGCTATAAAAAGCAAAACTTTAGATGGCACTTACATGAATCAACTCGTCCCCAGGTGCAGCACATGCAGGCACCTGTTCCATGGACAAAACCCTAATCTGTGCGCCGCTCTCCTGCCTAATTTTCTCCACAATCTTCCCCCCTTTGCCCAGAACGCATCCCACCTGGGTACTCGGCGCCAGCAACCTGCACATTACGAGACCCTGTATTTCCTTCTCCTCACCGGGGGCCGCACCATCCCCCTCCCACACCTTCTCCTCCTCTACCCGCAAATTCTCTCGAAAACCCTAATCAACGCCCTCTGGGCAGGCGATGCGTCCTCCTCGTCCCCGTCCCCTCCCCCGCCGCCGCTCGCCTCCCTCCTCTTCTTCACGTGCCCTTCCGCCACGATCAGTATAACGCGGTCGTCCGAACGAGGGACCGCGTCCTCGATGCGAATCCTCGCCCCAGTCTCCTCCCGGAACTGGCGCACTATGGAGCCCCCCTTCCCGATGACCCCCCCAGTCTTCTCGGCGGGGCAGAGGATGCGGAACACAGTCTCATTTCCTGAGAACTTCATCTGGGTCTGTTGGTGCTTGAAGGAAGAACCCCCCGACGATGAGTAATGGCGCCGCTTGAAGGAGGAAGAGGACGACGACGAGGATGCAGTAGGAGAGAACGGAGACGAGGATGAGGGTGGCCCCCCACCTCCCCCGACACCGGGCTCCAGTCGGTCAGCGCCTGACGAGGAGTCACGCGGGCGCCTGGCGCCGCCGCCGCCGCCACCGCCGTCCATCGTCCCCTTCTACGGCGGCGGTGCCCAGCACGGAGGGAACGGAAGCGGCGAGGACAAGAACCAGCCTGCAGTTACGTTGGATATACCCCCGGTGGATTTGGCGCACTGCGCCAAATCCATGGAATACCAGCGCCAACAAAAAATTAATTTAATATATTTTTAATAGTTATCAACGTTGAGAAATAATAAAATGACACGATAATTTTTTTAATGAAACTATTCAATGGCTTCCACCCATTGAATCGATTCGCCTAGTTATTTTTATCAGATTTTTTGGTTTTAAAAAAATATATGTTGGGTCGGTGGATGATGATTTTTCTCATTTGATGCCCTATTGAAATTAATTTAGCCATGTTGTGGGGGTAGTTGATGATTAATATTGGCCTAATTTTTATGGCACTTAATACATTTAATTAGATGACTCATATACTTAGGTGCTCAACATGGAAGTTAATGTAGCTTACTTACACATAGGGATCATAGTCTCAATAAGGCTTTTAGTTGTGACCTAAACTTAAACCTAAGCTTCTTATGGTCATAATTCAATCAAAGAGTTGACTTATAATATATATATAATTTTAAATTTAAAAAATATAAAAAATAAAATAACTTATATATTAAAGGAGTATGTGGCAAGAGAAGATCATGCAACAATGGCAAAAGATAAATGTGCAGTGGTGGCGGAGGAGCCTATGGTGATAGAAGAGAATATATAGTGAGGGAGGATTTTGCAATAGTGGTAGAGCAACTTGTGATGGCAAAAAAGGATGCACAATAAGGGAGTATCATGCATCAACAATGAAACAAAAGTGCGCATTGATAATGAAAGAGTATGTGGTAGTGGAAGAAGATGCACAACAAGGGAGGATCATGTGTTGGTGGCAAAATAGAATAATACATTTGTGATAAAGGAGCCTATGATGATGGAAGAGGACGCACAATGAGGGAAGATCTTGCATTGGCAGCAAAAATAGAAGCGTGTGGTGATGACAAAACAGAAGCTTGTTGTAATAGTAGAAAACCTCATCAATGAGGGTGAGGGGGGAGGGAGGGAGAGGAGGAGGAGAGAGAGAGAAGTTTAGCTCTCTCTCATGACTATTGAATCATTAGATCCTTTAGTGATCCATCACCAAACTAAAATGATGGTCATGGCCTTTTCACTTGAATGTTGATCTTGATTTTGATTTGGTCATTCAAACTTAGGTCATGACTGTTGATCCCTACTTAGACACTCAATAGATTGTAAATTATTAAATAATGTATATTAAAATATTATAAATTCAAAATAGTCTAATAATATCTCATGGGATTTCTAATAAAAATAGTAAATTCACATCATATTAATAAATTAATCACCCTAAAAGTTAGGCATTAGTAATTGATGCCAAACATCACATTAGTTTACCAAAGTCTAATTGGTAAGTTGAAAAATTAGTGCATAACATGTGTATATATTTGGCAAGATCATACAAAAAAAACCCTTTGATGACAAGTATTCATATAATTTGGTCTTATTCATCACTCATGTGCAATATCATATCCCAACGATTTATTTCCCCCAATTAAAACATTTTGGAATATCCTAATCTCGATAGCTCCACTATATTTATTGATTAATTTATTTTAAATTTATATTTTCCCCTCAAAATGTCAGTGATAATAGACGTTTGCTCAATCCCTTCAATTAGCAAACACACAAGCTCCATTTTTTTTCATGATATCACATTATTTGTCTTATAATGTAACATTATCTGCCACATAAGCATATATATATAAGCCAATTTTTGGGCCATAAATGGGTTCTTATTGAGCCCAAATCATATGCCTACCAAGTTTATATACAATGCTCCATAAACTTAATTCACATACATAGGCTTGTGGTGTTTTTACCCCATAACCTTACATAAATTGCATAATTAGCATAACCTTAAAAGTAAGCTTGTGGGATAAATAAAGCAAATTTCTTAATATAGGGCAGAAACAATCTACATAACTAGATAGCACAAAGTTACCCAAATAAGCTATTATGGAGGATAACTAGCCCTGTACACTTACAGATGAGCCATGAATTTGGGAAAATATAGCCATCTTAAGCCAATAGCTCATGACAGAAGATTCTCCCAGCATTTTGGAAGGTCAACGCAGGAAGAAGCTGGCAGCAGATTCAGAAAGTCGAGCCATTGAATCCGAAGAACGCACGCTTCAAAGAAAGAAAAAAAAAAAATGATTCAGATGAAGAATTGAGAGTGACCCATTCCCTTTTTAGATAATAAATAAGGGAACAAAATGTAAACATTTTGACCCATGGACATTGTCAACGCAATTAAAATCTTTCTCATCTCAAACAACACCGCAAGATTCATTGCCACATTCAAAATTCAAAGTTCACATTTTTCTTCATATAAATTTGTTTTTTTGCACGATTAGATCGTATGGAAAAATTTCAAAGAATGATTCAAGCAGCACTGCCCACTACGGTTCAAGCATGTTTTCTTATGTGGCGGCATTTTCCATTAGAAGATCATAAAAAGAGTAGGAATATTGGAGCAATCTGTGGCCCACCTCAGAGTCGTAGAACTTGATGTAGAATCTGGAGCTGTCAATGGAGAGCTTTGTTTGGAGGTCTCGGCGAGTGTGGAGCTGAGCTTGCTGTTGACGGTGGGGCCGAGGCCTCCAATGGAGATGACCTCCCCATACGCAGCGGGCTCTTCCGTCCCAGCAAACGCAATGGGCACCCCTCCATTCAGAACGATCATCACGTACTGAACCAGCGCCACCACGCGAGCGAGCGAGTGAGAAAGAGAGAGAGTGAGAGAGGGGATAATCCCTTTCAGGCATACCATCGAACACCTCGCCGGCGAAAGCAGCATTCGAACGCAGGGCGGAATTATAGCACCGAGAACAAAGAAAATGCCGGGCGAGAGAGAGAGAGAGAGAGGGTCACGGATTCGGGCTTGCCGATGATCTTGGCGAGGGCCCTGGTGGCGTCCTTGAGGATGTCGGAGGCCACCACGGCGTCCACCGGCACGTTGACGCTCAGATTCAGTGTCGGCATTGTCTTCTTCTCTCGCCGCGATGGGAGCGGAAGATCGACAGGCGGCGGCAGGCGCGGACGAGCGGAGGAGCCCCGGCGGGGGGAAGACGAGCGCTTATCGTGAGAAGGCCACTTCCTACCAACGTTTGGCTTCCAGTTGATAAGGTGACGATGACCCAGAAATCCTCTCTCTCTCTCTTCCTCTCTCTCTCTCTCTCTCTCCCTTCCTCTCTCTTCTTTTTCTCTCTCCACCGGCCAATCAGCCCAACTTGAGACCTGGAGAAACCACGCAGACCAGCCGATTCCGGATAAAATGAGAGAGATAGAGACATATATATCTCTAGAGAGAGAGAGGGAGAGAGAGAGAGGTGAAGTCGAACATAAGGCGGCCCAATATTTTACACAGCTCCACGACAAGCAACCCACAAGAACCCCCATTTTTCTTTCTCTCTCTACAACCAGTTACCCACAGAAGAAGCCCATCAAGGCAAGAGGAAGAACGGCCACGGAGGAGCTATACACCATCGACTCCCCCTCTCTCTCCCTTTAACACAGGCAACAGCTAGTCCAAAGATCCCCCCTCTCTCTCTCTCTCTCTCTCTCTCTCTCCCTCCCTCTCTCTCTCTCTATCTCTAGACAGGGATAACGTCGGTCTTGGAGGAGTCCTCGCAGCGGAGGACGATGCCGTCGAGGCTGGCGGGGAGGAAGCAGCGGGCCCACCGGCACCCCGTGGAGACGGGCTCCGCCGGGGGGACGATCATCAGCACGTTCTCGTTCCTCTGGACGACCCCCATCACGCTCACTGTGCTGCCCTCCTTGATGTACCTGAATCAAACCCTAAATTATCCTTCCAATTCATAAGAAACAATGCAAAGTTTGACTTTTGATGACATCAAATAAAAAGAAATTGGAAGAAGAACTTAAACGGGGGCAACAGAGTATTCGACAAAGTTCTGTGAAATATGATCAAAATGGGCAGAAAATTGTGAGCTATGAACCAGATGTGATCGAACCCATGTCAGAAACATTTTCAGAATCAAGTAGAAAAAAAAAACAGCAAGACGAAGTTCTGTGAAATATGATCAAAATGGGCAGAAAATTATTAGCTATGAACCAGATGTGATCGAACCCATGTCAGAAACATTTTCAGAATCAAGTAGAAAAAAAAAACAGCAAGACGAAGTTCTGTGAAATATGATCAAAATGGGAAGAAAATTATTAGCTATGAGCCAGATGTGATCGAACCCATGTCAGAATCTTTTCCAGAATCAAGTAGGAGAAAAAAAACAGCAAGCGGGCTTTTTTTTTTGGGGGTCAATGGCTGGATAGATCTCTGAGAGGAAATCCGCATTACCCCTCTTTCATGCGCATAATTCGATCGTCGCTTGAGAGGTTTCTCTCCCCCAACCACCTGAGGAAGTTTGGCGACAGATCTTTGTTGCCCGGATTGATGTCGATGGTGATGGATTCGTCCACATAGGGAGTCACCCTGGCCCCGTAGCCTGTTTTGACCAAGGCCCTTAAGCCGGACTGAAAATCTGAGATGTAGAAGTCAACCACGTGCCTCTGCAGAGTAAAAACACGACCGGCATCAGGGCTCGTTGTACCCAAGGAATGACTGGTATCTTAGAGATAGAAATAATGAGGCCAATGAACGGGGAGGAAATGGAGCCGAAAAGAAACAAAATTAGCAGTCAGAATTACCAGAAAAAGAAATTCGTGAATGGTAAAAATCGGATTCCTATCATCACTTGCCCCCCCCCCAACAAAAAAAAAAAAACAATTTTCTCGTGAGAAGATCTGCAAGCTGGAAGCAGATGAGCCCGCATAATAATAATAATAATAACAATAATAATAATAATAATGACGAGCGGCAATTCCCCACGCTTTCAAAGAATGTAAGGAAATTTCTTCGTCAACGCATTTAAAACGCACATTTCTCCACGGAAACGCTGCTCCATTGAATAAAAAAACATGGTATGAACATATGAGATCGGCGGCAGAAGAAAGGCTGAATTAATCGCGCTAGACCCAGCTCATAGATTTCAAGATACTCCATCTACTAGCGAAGCAGCAGGAAATCAGACTGACCTCAACTGATCTGAGTCCCCAAGTGAAACGACGATGTGTTGTATTAGCTGCTTTCGATTCCCATCCTCTGTACTCATACAAGCTCGTGGATGTGTACACGCATCTGGGAACTTTTTGAAACGACGACTCGAGAGGAACGTTTCCACAGGTGACCACCTGGAAAAATGTCCAGAAGAATCACCAGTAAAAAGAGGGGAGATAAAAAAATATAACAGACGCGTAAAAATATTGGTCAAACTACGTACCCCTGTTACTTTGACGTACTGGCCATCCTTTGCACTCCTGAGCTCAGCATCCGGGTAGCGGCCAACAAAGCCAATGATGGCGTTTCTCCCCAAACAAGAATTCCAGGTGAAGAGTGCAGCAACAAAACTGAAGAGGACTACAACAACGATCAGAAGAATTGCATTGCGCACAGCCGCAAGAATGAAACCTCCCGCTATGAAACCCATCACAAAAAGGAGAATCACAGCATATAGAGTCAATCTTGGGATGCTACTCTTGAACGAGTATTCTTCCACCTGGCTCAGATTGGTGACCGCTTGGTTATGAGAAATTGACACATTATGTAGCTTTGCTGATCCCGTAGAATCCTGTGGACCAGAGAGTTTCCGTGGCATGCCAGATGAGTTGAGTGGCCCGGAAGAAATCGGCCCAGAGGTGATGAGGCCAGTTGTAGGAAGAACAGGTGCCTGAGGGCCAGAGTTTTGGCGAGCCATTGGTGTTGCAACTCCAGACTGTGGACCAGATGATTTCTTGACAGGTTCCCCATGTTTGTTTAGAGGTCCAGAATTAGACTTCTGCCTGCTTGGACCCGACACAGGGCCTACCGCAGATGATATGGGACCAGACAGATACCGACCTGTAGCATTAGAATTGATAGGGCCAGAGTGCGAAGCGGCACCTCCAAAAGATCCTGTTCTTGAAGGAGCATTTGCTAGCTGCCCAGACTTCCTTGACTTTGAGCCGTCCGTAGGAATGTCAAACATCTTCCCAAGTTCTCCAGACTTTTTAATATCTCCCCCAGTGTAGGGCATAGCTGCGGAGCTGATTATCATAGGTTTCTCCTTTGGCTGCTCGGGGCGCCCAGAAACATATAGGCCATTGCTGAGCTGATGGGAAGGAAATCGAGAACCCATCAGGCTTGAGAAGGTTCACCCCAACAAGTGTGACCGCTTGAAAAGCTCTGTGTTTTTCTTCACAAGAGCAGGAACGAAGCTTTTGTAACTTCCAGGGTGGGGATAAGGCTCGACTGGATCATTTCATTGGATTTGAGAGAACAGAATGAAGTTATTGTGCACTCCAGCATAAACAGGACTGGGCACAACGTACAACTGAACGATATCTTCGGTCTTTGAAGCTCCAGTGTAAACCTGAAGGCAACAATAAAAAGAATATTCTGTCGTGTGATTAGCAGATCAGAGAAAGAACCCAAAATATTGTTTATGATTACATACTCCTTGGGCAAGTAAACCTAGTTCTTTGTAGGGGTGATTGGCTCAAGTCATGTAGGAATACAATAAGAAAAGTCAGAATCCAGACTGGTTAATCACACAAAAAAGGATGGCACCTGTTGTTGTGACCTTTATTAATATTTTACATTTTTTAAAAAAAGAACTGAGGGAGTGGTATGTGACGACAGAGAGAGGAAGATCCATCTTGAGATGGATGTTAAGTACTTATTCATCCCGAGATGAATAGCATAATCATTAGACAATCCATCTTCACTTACCCCATTCCAAGACGGGAAGCATTAGGGAAGTCAATGGACCAAGTTAAGGATAGATGGCAGGACCTGACCAACCCCAAGCCTAGTTCCTGGGTCAGAGCCAAGCCCACTTTAGGTTGACTTTTCATGCTTGATTTGTGTTCTGAAGAATATAATCACAGAGGAGGCGCAGGCTGATGGAGCTATGGTGAGTGTACGTTTGACGTGATGCTAATTTATAAAGTGTAGTCATTGATCATCAGAGGTATCTTAAACTTATAAAGTTTTGTTGGACTTGGATTGATAACGTCAAAGTTTTGTTCAGTTTAATGAATACACTAAAATATTTTTACGTTAAATTTGAAAGCAAATTTGCCTTGTTTTCACCAATTAACCCGGGATATTATATGTCGGGTTGCCGGGGGATTATCAGGGTTTAGAAAGCACATTGACAACAGCAGAAAAAAAAACATATAGGAACAATTTTGATTATAAAGATGGACACCAGTGCTAACGATCATGTATGAAAATAAATTAATAATAGGAGGATACTGCCGTATTGAAACATATTAAGTAGTAATTTTAAAAAATCTTCATATTATTATTATTATTCTATCTCCTCAGTCCTCCATCAATTAATGTAAACATTTTGTGCTTAGTTCCTAGATACTTAATGATGCTTTAAAAGACATTATTCGTTCCAGAATCCCATAAAATGTAAATCAATGATGGAATATTGATTAACTTTTTCAAATATCTTATCAACTAAGAAATACCATTTTTGAAACGCAATCCATTTTCAAAATCTACAACGGATGTTTTGATAGGAACAATAAGAAATCTAATAGAAAGGGGAGTTGTCAATATCGGGCAAAGAGATGATACTTAATATTCCCAGCGCCATGCTATGCACAAGAAGGTTGGATCATACGTGTCTGATACTTCAACAAATCGACAGACGTAGGGCTCAATGGTCACAATTTTTTTATACCATCCAATTAAGTAGTGAGGAGAAAAATAAAGAAAGAGAAAATCCATAAAATCAAGAATTATATGCTTATCAGGTAACAAGGCATCACTGGAATCAAACATCTAAAATGGAAACCCAAAATAATTGCGCCAAGGCGCCAAATAGCAAGAGAGATGAGTCAGATTAGGGTCATAGACGGTTTAAATGCACATTAAGTTTCCATTACCTTGAAAATAAGCAGCCACATCAGCAGGAAATCTTATAAAGACCAGTACAAACTTGTCGAATTCAAGAGAAGCGGGGGAAAGGGAGGGGAGAGGAAAACCCAGACGAAATTGGATAGAACCTTACATACGAATTGGTAAAAATGTAAAGATACAACTCCGAAATCAAGCTGGAAAACATCCAATCTGGAAATTTCATGTCACCAGGCTCGTAGCATGCTGATGCCGCTGAAAAAACCAGTGGGAAAACGCTGTTCACAGACATCGTCCAAAGACTATACCAAAAAAAGCAGCCCTAGGCACTCGATCTTCAGAGGAAAAAAGACAAAGGGCGAAAAATTATAAAGGGAGAGAAATAAAAGAGAAAAATAGTCAGAATACCAGCTTAAATGAACCTAAGGCCTCGACCAGATCCTGCGAATGACTTAACGAAGCGGACGCAAAATCCAAGTGACGTGGAAAACAAGCCCGACGGAGGGTCGTGATGAGACACTAAAGATGAGCTGCTAATGCCCCACTTTTTTCAACATCCAACAAGCCCAGAGAGCACAAATCGTTTTCCACACGGAGATACATTTAACACCGACCTTAGAGATCACTACGAACAGTTAACTAAAAAACCTCGAAAAATTCTATTGAAGATCACAATCCTAACCCGCACTCCTCGCTTCCCTAGATTCCTCAAAGAAAGGACCCGGAGATGAAAAATCTCGCAAGAACAAGACGATTCCTGCGGGATGGACGCAAGCTGAATGACTCAGTTCATTCAAACAAGACAGCGCATACGCAGAAGAAACCCACGGAACAACCTCCACCTCTACCACCGCCCAGATCTCGACACCACAACAAGGACCATACGCCGCATTTTCTCCAACTCATACAACCAACCGGCAGGACTAGATCGGGAAAAACAGACGAGATTCAGAAATCGGCTCCGGCCGAACACCGGGACATTCCCATCAACAGAGATGAAAAAAAAAAAAACAACGCGAGTGAGAGCACAAAACGGGGGCAAGCCTCATCACCTCTAGACGCCAGCGACGTAGAAGATCTGCACCGCCTGCGAGACTGCCGAATCAGCGCCGTGCCGGAAATGGCCCAGCGCCTCCGACGACCGCCATCTGCGTGGAGAGTGCAGGTACAGCGAGGAGAATGGGGCGGGTGGGACAGCGGGAGGGGAACAAGCAAGAGAGAGAGAGGGGAGAGAGAGAGAGAGAGAGAGAGAGGAGGCACAGAGAGCTCTTCGTTCGTTACTGCCACTGGCTGTCTCAGAAAAACCTTCTGAAAAGCACAGACCTCTGCCGACGTAAAAAAAAACTGCGGAGACGAATTATAGTATGAAAAATTACAAATCAGCCCTCCTAGTTATTAAAAATAGCATAGATACTTTTTATCCCCATAACTTTCTTTCGTCCCATTTTCCAAACTACACGTACTACCACCTACTTTCATTATTTTGGATTGTTACCAGCGTCTCCCGCGTCTCTTCGCGGTAATTAGGCACAAACACAATTAAGCAGTCAAATTAGGGCTTATTTACAAATACTCCCCGTACCGTCTGTTTTGACGTCGCCGTCACGGCCCTCGCCGTCGCACGGGATCCGTGGTGGGGCCCGCTTCTGGTGCCAGAAATCGAGACAGATCCGAAATACCCCCACCTGCCGGTACGGTGCACCGCCCTCGGTGAAATGGAGTTGTTGGATCGGTGGACCCCAGGGGGGACATCGTGGCCCGGGCGTTGATATGTTGTCCCCTGTACGATCTCAGCCGTCGATCAAGAGGGCCTGCCAGGTGACGGCGAGTTTCTTCGGACTATCCGATAATGGATCCGACAGCCCAATAACGATTCGACATTCTGCCAAATCGGGAAAGGCCATGACAGGTCTCCACCGTGTCAGTGCTGTCCCCAATTGGCTTAAATAACTAATTAATCAATTAAATAATTAATGGGCCGTTAATTTCGGAACCAAGTGGGCCCAACCGTATTCGGGCGGTAATTTCGGATACCTCGTGGGGCCCAACCCATATCTACTGACACCAAAGCTGCCATTGTCGTTGTCCGCCAGGTGGCCACCCCTTTGCCTTCCACGTGACTTCTTGGGGCCCACCCTCGCATCTGAGTATTTTCCCTGAGTTTCCTATGCATGTAGGCAAATAAGCTATTGACATGAAATCGGTGGTCATCTTCTCACAAAAACTAAGAGAGAGAGAGAGAAATAAATGTGGAGGTGGAAGCAGAGAGAGAGAGAGAGAGAGAGAGAGAGAGAGAGAGAGAGGAGTTTATCTCTCTCTATCTATCTATCTCTATCTCTATCTCTACCTCTATCTCTATCTCTATCTCTATCTCTATCCCTATCTCTCTCTCTCTCTCTTTCTGTGCATGGCCATCTGGGTGGGCATCCTGTATGGAGTCTACGTGTACGTCGACCCATCCAAGACAGCGATGTCCTCTGCGAAGGTGTGTAGGAGAACGGCTGGGCATTCACTCGCTATGGGACTAGAACAGTTTCTCAATGGGCCGGCTATTCTCTCTCTCTCTCTCCATTCTCTCTCTATTTCTCTCTCTCTCTCTCTCTCTCTCTCTCTCTCTCAGGGGGAACCACTCCCGCCAATGGAGACGACGGCCCTGGCATCAGCCATGTGGCTGTCCCTCTCTCCCTCTTAAATGAGTGCATGTGTTTTACCTCAGCGACATGCATTCGACGTGAAGCATGTTCCCGGCTGAATGAAGATCATCAAATGACCCATCTCTAGAAACCCCCTCTCTCTCTCTCTCTCTCTCCATATATAGATATATATAGAGAGAGAGAGAGAGAGGTAGAGAGAGAGAGAGAGAGAGAGAGAGACAGGCGACTTAGACATTAAGGTTGGGCACCCACCACGGCGTTTTCTTGCGGACAACATGATGAGGACAGTTGCCGCCGGGTAGAGCACACAGTGCAACGGGCATATGGTCCCATTATGAGAGGCCCCCCCCCCTCCCGTCCTTCCGTGGGACTTTCTAAGATAAATAAAGCTAGGCATCACATAAGCTTATTTCATGAATAAAGACATGAATATTTTTTAAAATGAAATTGGTTTACTTTCTAAATAAAATAAAAATAAACGGTGTATTATTCTCTACGCATCGCACCTAATCAACCAACGCACTTCACCTTCTCCGTCCCCCCCCACCACCCCCCAAGACGCCGCCTTTGATGGCCCCCGCCCCTCGACCCACCTTCGCCAACAGTACCAGCAGCTTCCATGGCAAGCCTCCTCTTCCTGGTGTCCCCCCAGAGAGAGAGAGAGAGAGAGAGAGAGAGAGAGAGAGGGACTGTAGAGCCATGGGGGGTGGCTGTTGGCAGCTCTTTCCCAGGTAATGGAAGTCTTGCTTCAGGACAAGCTTATATGACAAGCTTTCTTCTGGCTTACCCCGGAGAGAGAGAGAGAGAGGGAGAAGGAGGGGGATAGAGAGAGAGAGGGAGAGAGAGAGAGAGAGAAGAGGGGGAGAGAGAGGGAGGGAGGGGGGAGAGAGAGAGAGAGAGGGGGAGAGAGAGAAAAGAGGGAGAGAGAGGGAGGGAGGGAGGGGAGAGGGAGAGGGAGAGGGAGAGGGATAGAGGAGAGAGAGAGAGAGAGAGAGAGAGAGAGAGAGGGAGGAAGAAAGAGAGAGAGCGAGAGAGAGAGAGAGTAGGGAGAGAGAGAGAGAGAGAGAGGGAGGAAGAAAGAGAGAGAGAGAGAGAGAGAGAGAGAGAGAGAGAGAGTAGGGAGAGAGAGAGAGAGAGAGGAGGAAGAAAGAGAGAGAGAGAGAGAGAGAGAGAGAGGAGAGAGAGAGGGAGGAAGAAAAGAGAGAGAGAGAGAGAGAGAGAGAGAGAGAGAGAGAGAGAGAGGGAGGAAGAAAGAGAGAGAGAGAGAGAGAGTAGGGAGAGAGAGAGAGAGAGGGAGGAAGAAAGAGAGAGAGAGAGAGAGAGAGAGAGAGAGAGAAGAAGAGAGAGTAGGGAGAGAAGAGGGAGAGAGGAGGAGAGACAGGGGAGAGAGAGAGAGAGAGAGAGAGAGGAGAAGAGGGGAGGGAGGAAGAAAGGGAGAGAGAGAGAGAGAGGAGGGACAGGGAGAGAGAGAGAGAGAGAGACTGTAGAGCGTTGGATGGAGGCTGTTGTCAGCGATCGCCTGAAGTCGTACTTCAACGATGACAACGTTTTCCCCTCGGCTACAGTATCCGATAGCGAAGGACGGCTGGCTCCTGGTGGCCGCCTTTCGGCGCCGACAGCAAACGGTTCGGGTTCGGGTCTCGGATATGGATCGAGGATTCTGATGGCAATCTGATTTTCAGAATCTTGTTTGCTGCGGGAAATGGGTTCGAGACTAAATGGGCCAAACTGCCGGGCTCAACTGAGGCCCAGTCCATAAAACTAGTATCCAAATAGTTAGGTGGGCCTTTAGGCCCAAATAAAATCGGCCCATATGGTTGGAGGGAGAGGGAGAGAACGTGAGAAGTGAGTGATATGCAATAATAGCCCAAGGAAAATGTAATGTTGATGAAATGCCCTTCTCAGGGAATGGGTAGTCATCAGAAATAAATCCATAATAAAGGACTTTTATGACATTTTTCTGAGGGAGTTGATTTTTTGTCTAATTTTTAAAAATATGTCCTTAATTTTTAAAAAAACTATTTTATGCTATTATTTTTTATATTATTTGTCAATATGTACAATTACAGGCCCCTTTCATTAAAGAGCCGTTGTGCCCTCACCCTCTGATGGAGTCCTTTAGGTTATGAACCTCCTGCGGAGTACCATACCGAATCCTATTTCCTTCTGTTTCTGTTGCTTCTGCGATTTCTCGCTGGGATCTCTCAAACAGCAGCGGGGGAGCGGGAGAGCGGGAGTGGCGCCATGGAGGTCGTCGGTGGTGTGCCGGTACCAGGAAATGACTTGCAGCAGCAGCAGCAGCAGCTTCAGGCTGGTGCTCTCCAGGCGCCGCCTCCAGTGAGGGTGGAGCGCCTGAATCCTGCGTTGCAGCAGCAGCTCAACCTGGAGTCCGTTCGGACGCGGGCTCTCGGCCTCTCTAACGCTATCTCCAGAATTCTCGAGGAATTTGATGCCATCGCTCGAACCAACGCTGTCCCAAAAGTGGTGATTTCTGTTTGTCCTTTCGACGCGGAATTTGATAAATACGAACCAAATTTATTGTTTATCTACATTGAATTTTCCCTCGACTTGAAATTGAAGATATGAAAAATTTATATACGAAAATTAGTTTCATATTTCTTTTCGTCAATGGCATATCCTTCTCGGTGTATTATTCATATATTGTTATTGTTGCTGACATTTATAATGTCAACCATGTTTTCTGTTTCTCGATCGTTGGAGCATGGTGAAAACGGGAAAGTGATAAATTTCATTTTGTCTTGAAATTGGAGGTGTGCACATATTTCTTCATCTATGGAATTCTTCTCTGTGGATTATGACCTGTTCTAATGAACTATAGGCCTTCCAAGGGTTTTTTTCTTCAAAGAGCATCAAGTTTAACCCAGTAAAAGTCGCTTGTTAGATTAAGGTTGAATAATCTGTTTCACGAAGTCCTAAGTTTTACAGTAACTGAACAACTATGGGAAGATAAATGCTGTTGATGTCGCACATTGCCATCACAACATTGCGGGCAGTTTTGAATCGTCATCTTATTGGGATGAAAATCACAACTTGATAAACCCAAACGCCGGGTAAACATAAATGGTTTACCTGCAGGAACGACAGGGAATAGAGGAGCCTTCTCTTTAGCATGTTGTTCAAAATGATTTTTTGGCAGTTTGACTATGTTATAAACCTGGAATATCCTGAAAAAAAAGTTGCAACAATTAATTTGGGGTTCATATGCAGGCAGGAGGTTCTGGGGCAGTTTTCCATGGTAAATTTGGAGCTCTTCAACATAGTGGAAGACATAAAGAAGGTTTCTAAGGCATTTGTTGTGCACCCAAGGAATGTTAACGCAGAAAATGCGACAAGTATGCTCTTTTGCTCCATAATTGGCTGCAAGTGACATTTCAATAGAGAATGGCCAGAGTGATACCAGTTAAACCTTTTGACATAAACATCAGGTTCATGTAGGATGTTATGGCTAATTGTTATTACTATTGTTTAATGGACAGTACTTCCTGTGATGCTTTCATCCAAGTTATTACCAGAGATGGAAGTTGAAGATAATTCTAAGAGGGAGCAGTTATTACATGGCATGCAGAACCTTCCTATACCTATGCAAATTGAAAAGTTGAAGGTGCTTTGAAGTTATTTAAGAGTGTTTCTTTTAATTTATTAAGTCTCCTTTTTCATTCCATCTTTATTTACATCATGGAGGTTTGCAGGCTAGAATTGATATGATTGGAGCAGCATGTGAGAGTGCTGAAAAAGTAATATCTGATACACGTAAGTCTTATGGCTTGGGTTCACGCCAATCATCAACACTCATTCCAACCCTGGACAAAGCACAGGCCGCAAAAATTCAAGAGCAAGAGAATTTGCTTAGAGCAGCTGTAAACTATGGTGAAGGTGCTTCTATTCATCACAAGCCCACATTGTTTTTATTTTTAATATGTATGAAATGAAAATCTTGAATTGACAGAGGACATCACCGTTCTGTTTAAGGTTTACGGCTACCCGTTGATCAGAGACACCCTTCATCGCCATTGCCTATGCATTTAGTGAATGTGGTTCCCACTAGTGATGGATCACATAGCTTTGGAGACACATCTGGTAAATGTTCCATAATTTGTATTGTTGATTTTTATATTCAATTATATTGTTCAATTAGTTTTTTATTCAATGATAGTTCCTTGAGTCCTCTTGCACTGAGAACATGAAGGAACCTCATTGGTCTCGATCTATTCTTCATTGTTGAAGTTTTTCCAATCTGCTCATTCATTTATAATGAGATATTGAATGAAGCTAACAGTATAGCTTTGTGATCATGGAACCCACTCGCAGCTGTGTACTCAAAGAACACTCCATCTTCTTTCAACCCTGGGACTGTTAATTCTCAGGTTGGCACCATTCAGGTATGACCTAGTGGCATTAATTAGCAAGTTATTTACAAGGTAATGGTTTAGAACTTGCCAGATACATGTCAAAGTAATATGTTGCCATGCATATGGGCGTGATGAGTATGTTAATCTTCCTGTGACTTTTAAAAGCTTTACGAAAAGTTGCTGAGGGAGAGAATTGATGATATGTCTCAAGATTGCAATGGATGTGATTGAAATCATGCATCTCCTGAAAATGTGTACGCTTGTCTTAGTTCTTAAGGTGATCAAGGAGGTGGTCTACTACCTTACTGGTCAGGTGACAAAGTGAAGTGCTCAGCGAATCTTATTTTTAGTAATCGTAATGTGATGAAGATCAGTGAACATCTAATTTTTCTTGCTCCTTCTGCTGTGGGCATACGCAAATGTGATCATTCTTATTGTTGTTTGTATATCAGAAAGGTTGTGCTCTTTGAATAAAAGTGAAATCACTGTGTGCAGATGCATTGGCAATGCTGCTTGATGTTTGAAGTAGGATGTATGATTGGTTTACTCACTTTCGTCGCAATTTTAGGCACTTTTATCGTGGCCTGTTCAATGTTTGACATTTTAGACAATGTGTTGCTGGGAATTTTTTGTTGCTGTGATGTAGACATTTCTATTTTTCGTCAATTGGCGTTATTGAGAAGTGAATAAAAATGAAGGCCATTTATTGTGCACACTAAATATATTGCAGGTTTCAGGAAGCCAATTCGTGGGGAGGTCAGTTCCATCACCTGGGGTTACTTCGTTTGATAATGCGTCAACTCCACCTCTTCCACACGCCAACTCACCTAGGTCATCATCAAACATGATGAATACACCTTCACCTCAGCAACAAACACAACCGCAACAACAGAGGCAGAAGATGGTGCAGTTACCTCAACATCAGCAGCAACTCCTTGCTCAGCAGCAATTAAGACAATCTCCAGTGGCAAGTGTATTAGGCCATGTAAACTTTCCAGTTTTCATTTGCTTTAGTCAGGTAGGGATAGCAATGGTTTGGGGCGTGTGTGGATGCGGGAGTGTACCACTGCCTGGGGAAATGTAATAGAAGGGAGGTAGGTGGAGGGTGAAGAGGCGGTCCTTCCATGATGGCAAGAAGGATTGGTGGGTGGGTTATATTTACTAGAGGAAGGGGCAGCGAAAAAAAAGGTAGGGTTGGGGGTGGGTGGGGGTGTGTGTGTGTGCTGGACCACTGGCTTTAGGATTCCAGGTATTTGTGATGGATGATGATGCATGTGAGGTTGGCTCTTAGAATCATTGGTCTCAACGTTCTGTGTGAATAATTTATGGCTTTGACATGGTAGAGTCTCTATTGTCTTGAATTTAAATAGTTCAATTATTTTTCTTAATTCTTCAGAGTACAATGTCGCAGTTACATGACCTATCAGGGCAATCCCAGCAGAAATTTCAGACGGTATGCTTTTATCAAACTTTTTTTATTAATTCCATCCAAAATATTGTTGTGTATATCTTATAAATTAAATGTAAGATTATAATCGATGCTGCTTCTGAATTAATTTCAGAATCAATTACATTTCGCAACAAACTTTCGTTGGTTCAGGTATCTGGGCAGCATCAGATGCAATATCCTCAGTCACTGTCACAAGCACAATTCCAGAACAGGCAGCTTCAGTCTGGACATATTCAGCATAACATGGCACAAAATCAAGTCGGCCAAGGCAATCAATTAAGGAGCCATATGGGTCAGTTTGCGGGGTCTGCTAACAACAATTTGTTCAATGCACTACAACCGTCACAGAATTCACAGATGGTTCGATCCTTAACGCACTTTCTTCTTATGTTTGCTGATTAAGATACAGCTTGACTAAGATGGAGCTTGACTGCATCTTAGTCTTCCATCTTATTCCATTCTTTAAGTAATTTTTCTCTGTGATTTCGATACCTTTGAGGTACGGTTGCCACGATGCTGCATGTCAAAAGAAATAACTTTAATGTGAGTTATAACGTTACATAGGCTCTGGTCACCACGTCCCCCCATAAAAGGAAAATGCTTCTCACTTTTCTGCAGTCAAGCTCTTATCTATCTATTATAAGGTTCCTAATTGTAGGCGGTAATGAAGTGATTCAGAAAAACCACAGATGCCTGTTCCATTGTTTGGATAAAATTCTGTACCACTATTGGCATTGTGCATTTGCGTACTATCATGGCTGATGACCAAAACAGACTAAACTAAGAAACAGTAGCATCCCGTATCTTACCCACTCAATACCAGTGACGTTCTTGTGATCTTTTATTTCTTTTGCCTTTGTATTGATGGCCCCTTAATATGTCTAAATCACATGACAAAGAAAGCCAATAAGGCTCTTGGAACCACTTTCCATTGAGAGATCAATGCATTCTTGTGAGACGGCCATGGGTTTTTCGGCCAGGACAGATCTGTCTCTTGAAGAACATTATTGCTCAACCGTTCCTGTCAAACCTGGCAAAATTTTCACTCTGGCTGCTAATTGAGGAAATGATCCAGATCTTAAGAAGATCTCGACGTTATCACGATTCCGAATCTATTACTAGAGCGATGCATGGCCAAGGCCCCTGAGTTCATCTTACTTACTATGCAATCCTTAAAATTCATCACTAGTTTTCGTTCATTCACTTGGTACTTCATCTGAGTCTGATTTTGTGTGTGGGCAAGGCATTGTTTTCATTGTTGTGTTGAGAAAGATGTGAAACGAGTCTGACTTATGGCACCATTTTCTTTTTAAAATTGAGAAGTTATTTCCAATTCTTACAAACTAAGTTTGTCAAATATAAAGTGAGTCCCTCTGTTTTGATTTCCCTGCTGGCCATTGAAAAATTGTAATTATATTTTTCATATGTATCAGGATATCTCTGATGAGATGAAACTTAGTAAGCATTTTTATGTTTGTTTTCCAGATGTCAAACATGTCGGCGTCCATTCCATCACAGCCTCTTCTGCAAAGAACGCAGGTAGTCCTCGCTCATTTCGCCTCTTTCGAACAATTTTTTTGCACTTTAATTTAAAAAACCGTACATGAAACTTTCATTTCATACGGCTCCTCTACGGCCATAAATAAATTTAAGGACTAGTTTTGTATTAACATTAACTATCTATTGGCTAATAAATAGAATAAAGATTGATTGTACAGCCCAAAATTAGACCGAGGGAATTCTGTTTGCTATAAAAGCACTTCGGAATTGATCTCATTCTCTTAAAAATAAATTTTCATTTTCCTCTGCCCTGTGATTGACATCGTATTAACTTGTGAATTTTTGTTCTTTCTTCTGCCTAGCTTATATTCTTTCTCGACAAAGAATCCCTCTCTCTATTGTTTTCCTAAATTTATCTAGATTCCCTGAAAAAATGATTAATGGGATCTAATCGTGTCATTAATTAAATCTACTGGTTTGATGACATATGATAACCTATTGATCATACAGAAGGAATGATCTGATGTGGTTGGTTCTTTTTGCATGAGAGTTGTTCGATAGCTCACCCGGCCCATTAAGGGCCCGTTATCTCTTCTCTCTCCTCTCTATCTATTCTCTTATAAATATTTGTGTACGTCCTTTTAATTTAATTAATTCATTTTTTAGGGTTTTTCTCTCCTCTGTCAACAAGAGTAATCACTTTTGATTCATCGGTTGGACCGTGAGCCAATCCATCAAGTCATTCCCCTGGATTTAAATGCATCACTACTTGGTCGGTGCCATTCCATCTGATAACAAGATCACTCAATAAAGCTGAAATTATTTCTACCAGTACTTCAATCGCATTAGTGGGTTATATTGCACTGTAGCAATAGCATTCATCTAAACTTTTTTTTTGGTACCAGCTCTTAATTTAGCATCTGTAGATCTTGGAGAGAGTATCCACATTCCTGTCGGTTTTTTTTTTTTATTTTTTATTATCAAATCGAGGACTTTATGAAGCTTAGGATCTCTGTCTGGACCACCCATAAACACAGGGAAAAGCTCGTATATTTTCCAATTTTGGGACTGTGAATAATGATACATGATGAAACCTAGATGACTGGAGATTAATGATATTAGGCTATTGATTGTCTGGGGAACATAGAATCTCCATTTCCAGCCTGTCCTAGTTTTCATGTGACATCGGGCATAAAACATGGTGGATCACAGGATTAAAAAAGAAAATGATTAGATCGGAGATCGCTGGTAGCATTTTAGCCCGGTTGACGAGGTTCTGTTGAACCAGTGCATGGATCACCCCCTTCATGATCGCCATTCATCAAGTAGCTCACATGCGATGGCATCCTGAAGATTCATCCATGACTCTGCATCATCAGTTGGGTTTCCAGTCGTCAAGGAATTTCTAGATAATGCTTATTTTTTCGGTTTATTTATTTCATTGTTCTACAAGGAAAATAATGTTTCTAATGTTTCTAAAAGGCAATTTACATTTTTATGTTTTCAGTACGGTCTATCCAGCGGCCTTTCACAACGGAATCTCCCTTCCCAGATCCTAAATGATCAAAGTACGTGGTATATATATTTTTTTCCTGTCTGCTTTTTATGCGGATCATTTCGGAAATAATTGCGGAATTTACTGCTCTGGGGGGGAATTACCGCGAGTTCTTTTGCACTCCATGTGATTTATTCTCTTTTTCCATCTCGGGCAGGAAGCATTCAACCGATAACCTCATTATTCTATTTCCTGCTCTTGTTAATTCCATTTATTTCTTCCAGAAGGGTTAATTTTCTTTGGCGACCTCATGATAAATAAGTGGAAAATCAGAGAAAAATTTTAGATAAGATCCGAAGAACAGGCAGCGGCAGATCATTAGATGGTTTTTTTTTAAAAAAACCCAATGAAGATCACGCGCCCCCTCTGATCAATCTTCCTCTTTCTTGGTGGGTGATCTCATGTTCTTCCAGCAGTGTTCAACATGGGCGGCTCGAACCCTGCCGGCGTGGTGGGGATCCAGCAGCACGGCATGAACATGGGTGGGAACCCTCATAATCTCCAGCCCGGCATGAACGCCCAGAGCTTGCAGGGGATGAACAGCCAGAGCCTCCAGCCCGGCATGGTGGGGCTCCAGAACTCGGCCCAGAACCCTAACTACCCGCAGCCGAGGCAGCAGAACCAGCAGTGATGGCGGCGGGAGGCCTTCTGGTGGTGGGCTGTTCTTCAGCTCCCCCCAGGGCTTTCTGCTGCGGCAGCTCGTTCATTCCACTGAGAATATGACTGAGTGCTGCTGGTTTTTTCCTTTTTTTTAAAAAAAATTGTCTTCTGAAATTTAGGATGGAAGAAAAGGGCAGCCTTTTTTAGTTGTAATTTGTAAGGATGTAGCAGATAGGGAGATGATATTCTTTTTTTTCCAATTTTTTTAATGGATGGGCTAGAGAGAGAGAGAGAGAGAGAGAGAGAGAGAGAGAGAGAGAGAGAATGACCCAAATGGGTACTGTTTAAAGTTAAATCTCTCGATATTTTCTCTTTAATTAGACGTGCGGGAAGGAAGGGTGGGGTTATTAATATTATTGGTAATGCCACGTGTCAGGGGAATGACAGCGTGGCTCACCCTGTGGACCGCTGTGCTGGCAGTGCCTGGGAAAAACCCGTCCCTCGGGCACAAAACATTTGGATTAAAAAATTAAAAAAATAGAAAAAGGCTTTTTTTGCTTCTGAAAAGCCTTTAATGGGCCAAAAACGAGACAAAATGAAATAGGCCCATTAACTAAAACGGCCCACTTATTTGGGCCCACGATGCGGTTCAGTCGACTGATCTCCCCTCTCAAAGCCCTAAAAACCTTGAGGAAGTAGCAGAGGGAGGAGGGAGGAGGGAGGAGGGAGGAGGGAGGAGGAGGGAGGAGGAAGGGAGATGGTGGTTCGGATCCGGCTTTCGCGTTTGGGATGCCGGAATAGGCCGTTCTACAGGGTCATGGCCGCCGACAGCCGGTCCCCGCGCGACGGCAAGCACCTTGAGGTTCTCGGCTACTACAACCCCCTCCCAGGTGCGGCACTCGATCTTCATTCTGTGCTTACCTTGTCTCCTTCTTGTCTCCTTAATCTTCTCTCTCTCTCTCTCTCTCTGTGGTTTATCCGCATTGCCTGATGCTCGGCTTCCCTGCGATGGCTCAAGAAAATTGATCTCTGATAGACGAACGATTGATTCCGCCTACTGCGATCTCATTATGCTCCATTCAGTTCGTCGTCCGATGCGCATCATTCCGGTTTCCTCCTCCTCTCCGGAGGGACCTCTATTTTGGGGTTTCTCGGGTGAAATTTGATGCGCGAGGGAGTGGAGTTTGATTCACTTTGGAATCTCTGTTGCGCAGTGCAGGATGGTGGCAAGCGGATGGGCCTGAACTTCGACCGAGTCAAGTGAGTCGACATTTTTCTCCCCCCTCTTCAGGTTTTAATTTGCTGAAAATGATTCCTATGCAGGTTTTTATGTTCGACGAGACATCCATCTTCCTTTTTGTTGCTAGTATCACATTTTCTTCTCTCTGGACCAACGATTTTTGTGATCATCTGCCTGGAATCGTTTTCTCTGACCGTACTTAGAGCAACCCCATTTTGCTCCTGGAAAATGGATCTGGAAGGCTAAGAAATCGGCGATACTGTGGAAATTGAGCTACAAATAACTGGTCGTTTTAGTTACTTTCATAATTTCGATATAATGAAATAATTTATATCTGGTCACGGGTCGGTCCTAGTTATTATTCAATGAATATATATTGTTCCTAGATGATTTCTATGATTGATTGTCTGCTCCCCAGACATCCCCCACAAGCTTGGTACTAGATTCTTTTCCAAGTTCTGTTCAGTTTGGCGATTCTCCCAGTGGGGCCATGTCACTTCTTCGCAGACTATTCTGCTAATTCCCAATTATTCGCATCCATTTCCTGTTCCACTTTAGCTTTGATTCCTTTCAAGAAAGGCTGCCGCCAAGGCTTCCCACTTTTGCATCTTATTCCCTTGAACCCCTGTCTGAAACATGCTGGAAAGCCCGTGTCTCGCTCCAAAAACCCTTACTGTTTCATCGCGGCGGAGTTTGGTGGCACTTGTTCTTCCTTGATAAAAATTTCACCATGTCATGTGCTCAATTGGGATTTTTGGAAATGGCGGTAGTGTGCCCAGAATAGTAAGATCCAACAAATGATGCTGATGAGGACATCTCCTTGAATACATCGCCAAATGGGGAAGTCAACGCCCAATGAAGACCCATTAGGGAAGTCAACCCAATGTGAGGTCAACAAGAGAGAAAACGATGGTCAACATGTGGTCAAAGTATCTAGAGTCGAAGTCTGAAGATATGTGGGTTGCTCACCCAAGTAGGGTTGCCGTTCTTCATTATATTCGCAGCATAGTCATCAATGCAGAACACAGACCGATTGATTCAAATGCATTTCTATTTCCTGTCCCCGGTTGACTGCTCATCGGTTCTTCCATTTCCCATTCAAGATCTATGGGTTTCAGCTAATCGTTGTAAAAATCTATACGGATTGACTCTTGGTGATTCAAATACATTTCTATTTCTTGCCCCCCGGTTGACTGCTCATCGGTTCTTCCATTTCCCATTCAAGATCTGTGGGTTTCAGCTAATTGCTGTAAAAATCTGCACGGTTTGACTTTTGATCAGGACCCATCAGACGCAGAAAACTCTTCTTGCTCCTGTTCGCACTCATATGGCCTTCCCTTGTCCTCCAAGTAGGGATGTTGATGAATAAATAAAAGATAAAAAAATATGGCGAACCTTAATTCTGAAAATATTCCCCTTTTTTGCCATTGTCTCTCATTTTTCTCGATTCCCTAAAGTCAACTCAAGCGATTTCAGTGCTGAGAGTGATTTCCACAGATCAATGTTAGATTGGTCATGCGGGATTCACCAAGAAACGTCCACCTCTGTTCAGCTGGAACTCCTCCCACAATGTAGTTGACTTTAACTTTTCTTTCTCGGGAATATCGGTTCAGGTACTGGCTGTCGGTCGGCGCACAGCCGTCAGAGCCAGTTCAACGCCTCCTCTTCAGGGCTGGGCTGCTGCCACCGCCGCCGATGCTCGCGCTGGCACGGAAGGGGGGCCCACGCGATGTCCGGCCTGTGGACCCCATGACTGGCAAGTTCTTGATGACCCAACAGAAGCCCGATACAGCAGCTGCTGATGGGGCCGCCGGCAGTGAAGATGGGGCCCTTGATGATGATGATGATGATGATGATGATGATGAGGGGAAGTAATGAGGCTCATGATGGAGTTTTTGTAGTATAAAGGGTGGGGGGGTTGACTCTACCATAGAATGCGTGAGTTGTTTTGCCCAGGCAGAGCTCACGAGGGTCAATCAATCTGGCTCTGTTTTTTAATTTTTCTTGTCAAATCTGGGTGATGGAAGTTGAGTTTGGAAGAGAGCTGTGCTCTGTTCCTGGACAGTCCTCTCTCTCTCTCTCTCTCTCTCTCTCTCTCTCTCTCATCCGATGAATCCACATGAGGCTCAATAAATCTGCACTGAGTCGAGAAAGAAATATGCCCAGGGGCAGTACTATTTCCTCTCTCTCTCTCTCTCCCCATGAATCAACATGAGGCTCAGTAAATCTGAGCTGAGTCGTGAAGTAAACTTTGCCCAGGTCATGGGCAGCACTATTTCCCCTCTCTCTCTCTCTCTCTCTCTCTCTCCCCATGAATCCACACGAGGCTCAATAGATCTGAAC
>CM046545.1:559432-724432 GCA_024713555.1 Spirodela polyrhiza | reverse complement strand
GATAAAATTGTTAGCAAACTGGTTTTCGTAAAAAGGCAGAAGGTAAATTGACAGAGTATATAACATGTGCCTCATTAATAAACTGCAAGTGGCATGAAGCATAGCAATCAGACACACCAATGACAATCCAGGAGCTTACGTTGGACACAACAGGCTTCTCTGCAGCATCTTCCAGCACAGTTTCCCTTTCATGCACATCACTGATTTCTGCGTGACAAGATGAAGAAAATCGATTGAAAGAAGAAACATATAAACACATCAATCAAGCTCGGTTGATCCGGAATTAATAAAATATGATCACTTCCATCAACACCAACCTTCATCCACATCATGATTCTTTGCTTGCGTTCCTTTTCTCTTAATATTTCCCTGATTCCCAGTTTTCTTTTGTGCAGACTGTTTCAGAGTTCTATTGGGAACTGTTCGCTTCTGATTCTTTGGGCTTTGAACCCCCTTGTCCCGGTTTTCCGGACTCTCATTCCCACTGTCAATGAGAATAGCATTCTCGCTTGGCTCTTTCACTGGTGATTGCCCAACTTGTTCTCCGCGACAGTCGGCATCCTTGCCCCTAACGGAGCTATTGATCTGTGAAGAACTGGAGTCTGAAGATAACGACTGGATGGAGCCGGGAGCAGGTGTCTGGCGAAACAATAGAGCAATAATGATCAACAGGCAAGTTCATACGAACATTCCACTAACTTTTTCGCTCAGTCAAAGCAGACGGACTCCATTTTCACAGGAATAAAACGTAATATTATCACGGAACAAAATGAAAAATACATTATCACCTCCTCCGAATTGGAGAGCCGTTTAAAAGCGTGCACTAGAACATCTTGCTTATATCTTTCTGCTCTCACTGAATGGATCTAATCGAGTGGATAATATTCTGAAAATAACCCCTGTCTAGAGATCAATGTTCTCACACAAGCTAACCTATAACCAGACTATCGCACAGTATAAAATTCTGAAAAAGAAACCCTTATAATGCCGGCCCCAGGCGAGTTCCTCGACCAGTGATCTGCAGCACCGCGAGATCGCAGATCGAATGCACTCTTCGATCGAAACCTACTCCCTCGAGTTCAAAGACAACAAAACAAACAAGGAATGCAGAGAAAGGAAGGAAAATCACACCTGGAAATTACGCAGCCAGTCTGGGGATCCTCCCCCAGAGCCGCCGCTCATCTCCCTCCCTCTTCCCGCCCTCCTACCTCTTCGAACCGAAGCCGTGGCGGCAAGCCATGCCCCGTCCCGCCAAAGCGGCCTCACCCCCCCTCCTTCGGCTGCTCCGCCCTTCGATCGATCCATCTGGTGATAACGACCACCGGCCGATTAATCCCATATCGAAAGTTTTGCAAAAGAGCACCGGGGAGAGCCTATAAAATAAGGGGACGGCCTACAGAAGAACTCATACCTTTCTCGGCCTTTTGGCTAAGATCAAGTGTAGTATCTGTTCTTATCAGTTTAATATCTGATACGTGGGTCATCGACCCACATGATATTAAATTAATTTCTTGTGGGGGAGGGCCCACCACAGTGGCTTGCCACTGGGACCCTCGCGCGTCGCCCATGCGTTGCACTACTGCACGGGCCCGGCGCACCCCTACCAATTCGAAGTCAAATATTGCCCTTGACCTGGGGGCCCAATTACCACAAAAGGCTAGCAGAATTTTAAGCCTAGCGTTGGATGTGTCTCTCGCATTCAATAAAGTTTGTGAATATATCATCTCGAATATCCTGTTATAAAAAATGGTCGTAATAACTTTATAAGAACATAGGGGAAGACTGTTTCTGTTGATAAGTTGACAAAAATTTATACGTATAGTTTATCATCAGCCTTTGTTTTTTTTCAACTTGGGTTGTTATGGATTTCTTTTTTAAGTAGGGTAGAATGTCTAGTAATTACCAAAAATCTATTATGTGAAAGCAAGTCCTAGGTACTAGAAATAGATGGAGTTGGTGCATTCCTCTTAAGGTAGTGTGTCAAATGGGCCTTAATTTTGGGACAAGTTTTATTTTGACCATTAAATTGAGAATACCAAATAATTTAATATACATTTCCTGGGATAGTGCAATTGTTACTTATTTTGAACCCTTTATTTCTATGTAACTTTGAAATTGAAGTTAACCAATTTTGAAGCCCACTTTTGATGTTGAGTGTATCTAATGTTGTTATGTGATCAATCTAAAGTTATATTGGTATTGTGAATGTAAAATTTCACAACTTGCCATATTAGGAGATAAAAGAAAAGTTAAAAAAATCTTGTACTAACACATATGAAGGGAACATTAAAATAGTCCTGATCAGGTCAAGGGCTATGACTTGGATCTAACTAAAATCCAATTATAATCAGAGTCCAATTAGGGGTTTTAACCTTGACCTAACTTGTAACCTATAAAATATTATATTTTCATTTATTAAAAATCATATACCATTTAATTAATTTAAGATATAAAATTATCATTTATAATATAAAAATTAATTAATATATAAGGTTATTAATATATAATTAAGTAAATGAGCTTCTTTGTGAGACATTAATTAAACTAATGAAATCAAGTGGAGGAAAGATGTGGGTTATACATATGATGAAATAAGTTACAATGAGCCAAAAGATTTAATGACATGCTAATAAATATCTAACATTTTAAACATAAATAAGTTGAATCATAAAAAGTGAGAGGTTTAACATTTAAACCAATCATATTCTTTAACCTTTGAATTTGTGTTATCCTCTCAAACCCAACACTCATAAATCATAAAAGGTGAGAGTGAGAGGTTTAACATTCAAACTAATCAAGTTCTTTAGCCTTTGAATTTTTGTTATCCTCTAAAACCCAACACTTCAAAGTTATGAGAGTCGATATTGTCTTAGGGGCTAACCTTCCCTTTTTGAATGTTCTAATTCCTTGGTAGAGGTATGATGAAAAGAGGGCAGGGCTTGAGAGAGAGGAGAGGGAGAGGGTAGGGCTCAAAAGAGAGGAGAGGGAAAGGGAGGGAGAGAGAGAGAGAGGATAGCCAATGGGGAGAGGGCAAGAGAGAGAGAGAGAGAGAGAGAGAGAGAGAGCCCTAATTTAGGACTCAAGAGAGAGGGAGAGGAGAGGATATATTATGGGTTGGGCCTCTATTATGGGCCCAACTTGGGCCTCTCTCTCTCTCTCTAATTGAGAGGAGAGAGAGTCAAGTCATGGTCAGTCATTGGGCTGAAGATTGTGACCAGACCTTTGGTATGGTCACCCTATTTTTGGGTGACCAATGTTCATGGTCTGGTCAAGTAAACTAGTTGGTGACCATGACTAGTGTTCCCTACACATATTTAAGAAAATATAGTCAAAAGTGGGTCAACTGGTAGTTTGATTGTATAGATTGTTTAATAGGTTGACCAAAGTGTTAGCTTAAAAATATTTGATTGATCATATATTTTATATTAAAAATATAATAATTAAATGTTATTAGTTTTTATAACCTGTTATAAGAGCCTTTAAATTGTACCTCAACAACATATCAAATCCACATAATTCTTCTAAAGTCACTTACCAAGGTTTTATTACAAGAATAACATTACAAAAAACTTCCTCAAACTTTCAAACATATTCAAAAATCAAGAAACTTTATCTTATCAACACAAAAACTAATTTGAAAGTTATTTATTAATTTCCTTACTTGAAATCATTGTAAGGGTGGTAGTAATGAATGAAAAAGAATAAAAGTTAGTGGGTTAATTTCCGATGTAAGAGGATAGACCCATCAAATCTATCATATAAGATGATATGGTAATCCACAAATTTAGTTCTATAAGAAAAAAAAGTAGAAACCAAGGGTAGTAATCATTGGTAAAAGTAGGACAGGAAGTTGCAAACCACTATTAATTTATGTGCGCATCTCATTTTCTAACTCATTGTGTGTTGACCCAAGCCAAAGTTAGCCCACATTATTGAATTGAGACAAAACCTTAAAACTCGTAAAAATGAGAAAATATGACAGAAAACCAATTCAACTCCTTTATTAGCATTCAAATTAACTTACCTTAGGAACAAAATGGATAGTCACAAATCAAGGTTTCATAATTTGAATTTTTATTCCATGAGGTGATTAAACAAAAAAGACCAATTCATCTCTTTTTTTTCTCACAGCCTCTTTAAAATCAAAATTTTATATAAGTAATACTTATATAAATATAAATTTTATTTTATTTAAAATTAGTGTTATCTTGAATACTATGGTGGAGACAATGCTATTTTCAAATTGACAAGGGGACTTAAATGTGATGTAGGAAGGGGGTCTTTAATTGAGCCCTATTATCATGATATGCAGTCTCACTAATGTTGTGTTAATTGACAAAAGAATAGACTCAACCTCCTAGCCCTAGCTCACAAATTTTAATATACATGTTTTACATGAACAAGTTATATGTACACTAGTCACAAAGATATATTTCAATTATACGACTATCATTTAAACATGTATTTAATTACATTCTTTTCATGACTCAAGAGTGTTGCCAACATCAGCCACTATTGAATGTATATATCATAGATAAAAGGGACAAGCAATATATGCTACATGGGAGACATCATTATTTCTCTACCCACAACATAAGATGGAAAACATGCATGCCACAGCATGTAATGGGTGAAACCTCTAGTATCTGACATATGAGTGAGTCAACAATAGTACATGGCTGCCAATAGAGAATGACTTCAACTACCACAATTATGACCTCATTCTCAATTATTATTCTACGGCACTCAGGGATTAAGGGTGCCACTAGGCCTCACCCTACCTAACCAGCCAAATTCTAGCAAGGGGGGGATAGGTACACTGTCCAAGACTAGACATTTTCTCCATTTTTTTTGGAGAATTATCAACAAGAATAATGGGGTTGGTGCCCACATTCACTGTAGGCTTTCTACATGTAGACGATGATCTTCTTCAAAAGGAGCTCTCTCTCTCTCTCTCTCTCTCTCTCTCTCCCCATCTATCTATATATCTGGATATCTCTATTTCTATCTCTATCTCTCATTGTGGGTCACGGGTTGAAGACAGCCCACGTGAAGGTTGGACAAGGAACAAGTGAGGAATGGGAGCACTCATCCCGCAACCATGGCCATACCTCTGGAAGGAAAAGGCCAATCCCTCACGACCTTGTCTCCGTCTGGCCCAAGGGCAAAATAAGCGATGCCAAACACAGTAACCCCCTCCTTCATGGCGAAGGAGACCTGCCCGCCATCCACGGTTGAACCCGCGCGCTCCACCTCCCTCTCTCTCTCTCTCTCTCTCTCTCTGTCCCTCTGTCCCTCTGTGTCCTCTCTCTCTGTGTCCCTCTGTGTCCCTCTCTCTCTCTCTCTCTCTCTCTCTCTGTCCCTCCTCTCTCTCTCTCTCTCTCTCTCTGTGTCTCCCTCCCCTCTCTCTCTCTCTCTCTCTCTCTCTCTCTCTCTCCTGTCTCTGTGACCGTGGCCGGGATCGAGCAGGCCATGTGATGAGGGGAGAGGATGATGTGGCTTTTGGCCGACCGGAGGAACGCGGTGAGCGGATTCTCTGCTTCTCCATCGGTGACGGAACTCGGGCATGGGCACCCTTTGTCGTATTTTATATGGGCCCCACACGCTTGGCACAATTAACGAGGTAACTTTACAATTAATTATCATGGAGGAGGTGATACGCAATCTACCGAGTATACTATATTGAACGGCTCAGATCCTCCAGACGGCGGCCGGGATCCAATCCCATCCGTTGATAACTTCATATTTGCTTCTTGACGCAGTAGCCAGCGTTTTCTGACATTTGCGCACAAATCCTAACATGACGGGTCATGTGCCAGTCCCACGTGGACTGCCACGTGTACATGCATCGTCCCACCAAGACCCCTCAGGAAGTGTATATAAATAACATCCTATGAATAATTAAAGTTGGAGAATATTCTAGGGTTTAGGACACGTTTTTTAAATAAACATATTTTATTAAATATGAAAATTATTAGTTCTCCCACCTTTTCTCTAGAGAACCTCTATTACACCTCTTAAAAAAATATAACCTGAATTCTAGATAGATTGATACCTAAATAGATAAATAGACAGATAGATAGAGAGAGATAGAGATATATAGAGGGGGGAGAGAGAGAGAGAGAGAGAGAGAGAGAGAGAGAGAGGGTCAAGAAAACTAGGGTGGACCCAATAAAGTCAGACTGGGGTATGATGGAGCGGCTCATTTTCTTAATTTTTTGGCGATCAATTTTTAGGATAAAGCGAAAAAATAGGCCAATTTAGACCACTACCTGAAATAATATATATTTTAATTATAAATAAGTCTCGTTTCATGTGCCGACAGGCGTCAAAAGAAGTGACGGCCGGCCCATAATGACTGCCACCGGATAGGCTAATCCTCCCGCGAGTGAGCACACCGCACTCGATGACATGTCAGTCGCTGATTGACCCAAATTATAGACTCTTTATATCCTTTCCACTGTCTGGTCTCCACTGTCGTCTCCATCCATCCAATCCGCCTTCCCCCCGCTTTCCCCTCTCTCTCTCTAGCACTCTCTCTCTAGCGCTCTCTCTCTCTCTCTCTCTATCACTCGTAGTGGCAGAGGTGTTAATAGCGGGAAAGGGGGGGTCCCCGCCTGGAGAAGGGAGGTTGCTGGATGGAGTACCCTAGCATTTAATCGCTTCCGCTCGGCGATCGGGTGCAGGTGCTGCGATGGCGGATACGTGAGGCCGTTGCATCATCTCCCTCGCTCTTCACTGCCGCTGTCGCCGCCAGATACGTGAGAGCAGGCCGCCAGTGCTGGCGCCGCGTGGTCGGTAAGATCTCGCCGCCATTTGTCGATTCCTTGCTTGGATCAGGTTCCGGTGAATAATCCCGTCCCCATTCCGTAGCCGCTCTCTCCTGCTCCCCTTCGCCACCTTCTCTTCACCCGCCATTGCTCCGTCGGCCTCAGCGCCGGCCTTCGAGCTCTCTATAATTCGCGGGTTGGGGTTCTTTCGAGCTTGGATGTGCCGGGGAAGCTCCGGCGTCTGTGTTCGAATGCTCCAGTTTTGGGTGCTTTGCTCGGGGAAAAAATGGCCGAGCGAGGGAGCTCTCTCTCAATTGATCTCCTTCTCATCTTCCCATCTCCTTCACTGGGGAGGCGCCGGGGTGCTTCCGCGGGTAAAATACGCAGTAAAGGAAGCTCTTTTTTCTATTTTTCTCACTGTCGTGGGTTAAATTCCCTCAACAGGCGAAGCCGTCTCATCTGGGTCACGGATAATGATCGTCATATTTTATAGTCCCCCCTAGTTTTTTTTTAATCGAAGCTTTCTTCTTTCCAGGACTCGGTGGTCGTCGTCTAGTCTCTGATATTCGCGCTTCTCGGACTTCAGTGGCTGGAAGAACCCTTGAAAGCACGATTCAAACAGGCTCTGGGTCTGCGGGAGCGAGCGCTCAGATGAAGCTCCAGGGCGCCTCCATCTTCCCCAGCTCTCAGGCCTCTGCTCCTTGAGCTCCAGACTTTCCAGTTCAAGCTCTCGAAGGATCACTGAGGTCTGGGACTCTCTCCCGCAGTCTCCTGCGAATTAATGATCCTTGCTTCGTTCTTGATTTTATTTTTTTAATCAAGTTTTATTCCACCAAGTTACGGTCTCCGGTGTCCCTCTTTGATCCATGAACAAATCACTCAGGAACAGCCGATCAAACCCAGAGGAGCCCACTTCCATTGCTGATCTTGATTTTCCGGAGCTTATTCTCCCACATCTGTTCTTCGATCTGCTCACAGATGCGTCTGTTCCTCAGGCTTACTCCGAGATCTTCGTCATCTGATAATGGGCCGCGAGAAGCAGCTCCTCGCGATCGTAGCTGCTCTCAGTCTGCTGATCCTCGCAAATGGGGAGATTTACATCGTGAGCGTGGAAGGGGAGCCGGTGGTGAGCTACAGCGGCGGCATCGAGGGTCTGCCCCCCACTGCAGTTGACCTCGTCGACGACTTTGACATCACCAGGTGCCCAGATCGTCAACCCCTTCCGTTTCCATTTCTGTTCTTCATCTCGTCCGAATTCATCGCCAAGTGCTCCTTCACATGCAGCGAATCCGTCGTCTCCTATTCTCTCCACCTCGAGAAACAACACGATACGCTCCTCGAGTCGCTCTTTGAGGCGGGGACTTACAGGAAGCTGTACAGCTACGGGCACCTCATCAATGGATTCGCCGTCCACATGTCCCCTGAGCAGGTAGGTCAACGCTCCCAGCTGACGCCTGCTCGCTCGAAGCAGCGACCGATCGCCGCCTCAGCTGCTCTGGTTTGGTTCTCAGGCGGAGGTCCTCAGCAGCGCCCCCGGGGTGAAGCACGTTGAGAGGGACATGAAGGTGCAGAAGTTGACCACCCACACGCCCGAGTTCCTGGGGCTCCCGACCGGCGTGTGGCCCAATGGCGGCGGATTCGACAGGGCCGGGGAGGACATTGTGATCGGGTTCATTGACTCGGGGATATTCCCTCACCATCCGAGCTTCGCCGCGTTTGACTCCGAGCCGTATGAGCCCGTCCCTCACTACCGAGGGAGGTGTGAGGTTGACCCGGAGACCAAGAGGAGCTTCTGCAACGGCAAGATTGTCGGCGCGCAGCATTTTGCGGCGGCAGCAATTGCGGCGGGGGCATTTAATCCGGAGATTGACTTCCCTTCTCCCATGGATGGCGATGGGCACGGAAGGTTTGACCTCGGTCCAGTGATTCCCCATTCTTTGGAAATAACTCTTTTTTCTCTCTTCTCCGCGTGTACGTTTGACTTTTTGCCGGTTAGACTGAATCTTGTGGTGGATGCACAGCCATACGGCGGCGATTGCTGCTGGGAACAACGGGATCCCGGTGAGGATGCATGGGCACGAGTTCGGCAAGGCCAGTGGCATGGCTCCGCGCGCCAGGTCAGAAGCCGTTGACCAGAGCCCGAGCTGACTCCGCCCATGCCCGTGCCCTGATATTACTTCAAGTTTTCTTATTAATTCCTCATCTCTGAGCAGGATCGCCGTGTACAAGGCTCTGTACAGGCTTTTCGGCGGATTCGTATCAGACGTGGTGGCCGCCATCGATCAGGTTCCTCCCCAGTTCATCTGAGCTCTTCGTCCGCAGCGTCCTGCTCCGTTAGTCGGAGCGTTTTCTGTGCTGTGGATGAAATTTTTTTTCACCGCAGGCAGTTCGCGACGGCGTGGACGTCATCAACCTCTCAGTGGGGCCCAACAGCCCCCCGTCGTCAACGCGGACCACCTTCTTGAACCCTTTTGACGCCACCCTCCTCTCTGCCGTCAAAGCTGGAGTCTTTGTCGCCCAGGCAGTGGGGAACGGCGGCCCCTTCCCCAAGACCGTCATCTCCTTCAGCCCGTGGATCGTCTCTGTCGCCGCCGCCATTGACGACCGGAGATACAAGAACCATCTCGTCCTCGGGAACGGGAACATGATCCCCGGCATCGGCCTCTCCCGTGAGCTCCCTGATCTTCTCTCTCTCTTTCTCTCTCTTCCTGTTCTTGCCCGTCATGAGTGATCGTCCGGCTGGGCCGCAGCATCGACGCCCTGGAACAGGAGCTTCAGCCTGGTGGCGGCGAATGACGCCCTTCTGGGCTCCTCCGTCGTGAAGAACAGCCCCTCCGACTGCCAGCGGCCCGAGCTCTTGGACAAGAACGTGGTCAAAGGGAAGATCATCCTGTGCGGGTATTCGTTCAACTTCATCTCCGGCACCGCATCGATCAAGAGGGCCTCCGAGACAGCTAAGAGCCTCGGCGCCGCCGGTTTCGTCCTCGTCGTCGAGAACACCTCACCAGGAGTGAAGTACGACCCGATCCCCCTCAGCACCCCCGGAATTCTGGTCGTCGATGTGGGCAAGTCAAAGGTACAAAGTCAACCCGTTTAAGTTCTTGCTTCAAAAAAAAAAGAGCAGTGGATGGTTGACTTTTTGCTGGTTTTTGACTTCTTCAGGAGCTGATAGACTACTACAATGCCACGACGAAGAGGGACTGGGCCGGGAGAGCGACCAAGTTTGAAGGGGTGGCGACCATCGAGGACGGCCTCTCGCCGACGCTCCACAAGTCAGCGCCGCTGGTCGCCGCCTTCTCCTCCCGCGGGCCCGACGTGAAGGACTTCAGCTTCCAAGACGCCGATGTCCTCAAACCGGACATTCTGGCCCCGGGGAACCTCATCTGGGCCGCCTGGTCCCCCAACGGCACCGACGAGGCCAACTACGTGGGTAAGCAGGGCGGCGGTTGACTTTGGATTGCTGGTTGACTTTGTTCATGCTGGTTGACTTTCTTTTCTTTTGTTGTTGCTGGGGGCAGGGGAGGGGTTCGCGATGGTCTCTGGGACGAGCATGGCGGCGCCGCACATTGCGGGGATTGCGGCGCTGATCAAGCAGAAGCACCCGCGGTGGAGCCCCGCCGCCATAAAGTCGGCGCTGATGACAACGGCGACCACGCTGGACCGGAGCGGCCGGCCTATCCTCGCCCAGCAGTTCTCCGACCGGGAGACGTTGACCCTCACGCCGGCGACCCCGTTTGACCTTGGCAGCGGCGCGGTCAGCCCCAAGGCCGCCTTAGACCCCGGCCTCATCTTCGACGCAGGCAAGTACTTAATAATAATAATAATAATAATAATAATACACAGACGGGATCCTTCTTTCTCTGTATGTTGAACCTGAACCTCTCTTCTTCCCGGCAGCTTATGGGGACTACATCCAGTTCCTCTGCTCGATCCCGGACGTTGACCCCCGCGAGATCAGGAGCTTCACGAGCTCCTCCTGCAAAGGCACCGGCGGCGGCCATCCGGCGGAGCTAAACGGGCCGTCGATCACCGTCTCGCGGGTGGAGGGGACCCTCGCGCTGAAGAGGGTGGTGACCAACGTTGACGAGGCGGAGGAGACCTACGTGGTCTCCTCCAGGATGTCGCCGGAGATGGCGCTGGAGGTCGACCCGCCGGCGTTGACCATCCTCCCCGGTGCCTCCAGGGAGCTGCGGGTGACCCTCACCGTCAGATCCGTCACCGGCCAGTACAGCTTCGGCGAGATCCTCCTGAAGGGCAGCCGGGGCCACCGGGTTAGGGTTCCCGTCGTCGCCATGGGCCACCGCCGATGACGAAGATAGCTCATCTTCGAGGTCTTCCTCTCTCTCTCTTCTTTCTTGGACCAAGAGGGGCTTTTACGCAAAATCACTACCCTCTCTAAAATAGAGTAGTATTCTTATTTTCGCGAGTATAAGGTTATTGGGCACGAGGTCTGGCAGTTCAATACCCAAATTTTCCAGGGACTTATCCACAAATGGAGAAGAATACGGCCCCCGGAGAATCCAATCTTCTGTAGCCGTTGTTCGAATCTGGACAAGTGGACTGGGACCGGGCGGGCCCCACAGCATCATGAGGGGACCACAATGGGCGCCGGCGGGACGGCGGGGTGCCTGGGCCAGCACTGCCAGCCGCCCTCCTTCGTCAGCTCCAGGTGGAAGAACCGTGGGGTCCACGTCACCCCCGCGGCGTCCCTCTCTGCCGCCAGCTGTCTCGCCCTGTCCTCAACGGCCCTCTTCAGCCTGCCGGCGCCGTCCCAGTCTCGGCTCAGAATCGCCCGGTTGACTTCCGCCCACACCACCGCCGATTCCGTCGCCGACACCGCCTGCGCCGCCGCAGCCGGCCATCCAGAGAAAATGACCCCTTTTTCGGGAAAATATGCGCCATGCAGACTTTTTAAATCTATTTATTTATAGGAAATGTCACCGCTCCTTTTTTTTATTACCCAGTCCGGAACTGGCTTTAATCAATGCTCAATGAAAACTTTTTTTTTGTGGAAATCGCCCCGCCGTGATATAATTTAGGACTATATCCCCTTTTGAAGCTATGACCTGAATAATACCCAACTTTTTACTAGTAAAATAATAAAAAAATAATAGTGAAACAATTATGACAGCTATACTAGAAACTATGAACAATTTACGGGTTTCCTCGATGAAGATACGCCTTGGACCGAGTCAGCGGGGGGGATCGAGACCGTCGTTGAAAAAGTGGCATTTTCCGTAAAAAGAAAGAAAAATAAATTAACGGCGCATGATATCCGAAACATGCGTCGGAGGGGGGGCGTTAGACTGCAACGTACATGTGGGTCCCTGACGGCGGGAGTCTTCAGGCCGGAGATGCTCTCGTTGGGGTCGTACAAGACCGTGACCTTCCCGCTGTGGACGTCCTTCAGCATCACCTTCCTATTCGTCCACATGGCAGCCACCGGAGCAGCTCAGAGAATGCATGTAGGCGGCGGAAGAAGAGGAAGAAGAGGAAGAAGAAGATGAAGAATGGGAGGAGGAAGAAGAAGGACGAGGAAGAGAGGGGAGGAGGAAGAAGGAGAAGGGGGGGTTCGAGGTTGACCTGTCCCAGCGGCCGTAGATCTCGTAGATGGTCATGAGGGTCTTGGAGTTGAAGATCTTTCCCTTGACGGCGCGGGCGGAGGAGCCGAAGCCGAGGAAGTGGTGGCTCCGGTAGTAGCAGAGATCGGCCTCAAGGCCGGACTCCTTGCAGAGGATGCTCACGTTTCCGCCCCACTCGGTGCTCGGCACCGGCAGGAACTTGACCACCAGCGACGGCGCGTCCATCTCGTAGCTCTCCCCGAAGCTCCGCAGCTTCACCTCCCTCTTCCCGTGGATCTGCGTCTCGATGCCGGTGCCTGCATGCGTCCGGCGGCATTAGCTCCGGCGATGGAGAGGGGAAGAAGATGGCCGGAGGGGAGGGAGGGGGCGTCTTCTGTAGGCTCACCGCTGAACCTCGGGGACAGTTCCTGGCACCACAGGAGCTCCACCTCCTCCTCCGCGTCCGTCGCGTGGAGGGCCGCAACTGGCGGGTGATGGGAGACCTGCAACTCACGGGGAAGATTTAGATGAGAGGACTCGAGCGGCGGGGATGGCGGCGGCGATGGCGGATCTGCGAGCTTACCTGCTCGAGGAGAACGTTGAGGGAGCCTCTGGAGACGTGGTGGGTCTCCCCGAGGACGGGGTTGAAGGGGGCGAGGCCGAAGATGGGGGGCCTGGTGGTGGAGATGCTCCAGGCGACGACGGAGGTGAACCTCTCCAAGCTGGTCTTCCCCTCGTTGCAGCGGCGGAGCATGTCCTCCGCCACGCAGTAGACCGCCTCGCCGTAGCACTGCAACTGCGACTTGGGCATGTTGAACAGCGCAGGCAGCTGCACGGGGAGATCTAATCATGGCGGGTTCTTCTGGGGGCGGCGGCGATGAACGTGATCGACGGCGGCGGCGGAGGGCTCACCTGGAAGTGGGTGAGATCGGTCCCTGGGCGGACGTTCTTGAAGAGGCTGATGAGCCGCTGGACGATGTTCGGTGACTGGTGCTCCGCCGCCAGGCCACCGTCCAGGGACAGCGGCTGCGTCAGCACCACCCTCTCCGGCGGTGGCGCCGCCGCCGGCGGCGGAGATGGGTGGTGGTCCTCTACCCACTGGTTAACCTGGGCAGGCAAAAAACGCCCTACGAGATGAGGTAGATGACATGCGCAGCAGGCAGGCTTCCCCTCGCGAGGTCACCGTTAGATCGTCGACAACAACAGAACCTAAAATCAGATGAGAATGAAATCGAAACAGTGACAGGAAGATCCCGGCGTTGAGGCCGTCCACGGCCGCCGCCATCCCGGCGGGGAATCCGCCGGCGGCGGCGGCGGCAGTGGGAAAAATAAGCCTTTGCTAGATCTGTGGGAGAGATGATTGCTCCCCAGATCGTCTCAGTGGCGACCTCACCGGAAACAGCCACCTCTCCACCAACTCCGCCGCTGGCCCGGACTTCCTTATATCGTAGGGGAGGCGGCGCGGCGAGGAAGAAGAAATCGAGAATCTGATGGGGAAACTCGAAGAAGAAGGCGATCTGACTGGAGAAGGGAATACCATTCCTCCGGCGATCGGTGGGTCGATTTCGGGGAGTCTTCTCCGAGAAAAAGAGGAAAACGGCGGGAACCCTCGGCGGCGGAGACGGCGGAGCCCTCAGAAGTAACGCTGCGCGTGGAGGTGGGGGAGAGACGGTGAATTGGAGGGATCATTTATAGCCAGGTGGCTGCTCCGGGCACGAGCTGGAGGCTGACCAGGAGGAGACGAAGGGGATCTTCCAACTCCTATCTTGGTAAAAAAAAAAGAGAAATAAATTAAAGATATTTTAGCCTCCTGTGATTTATTTATTTATTTTTTAAATTAAGATTGGAGAGATTATATCATTTTGCCTTTCGACTCTTCATACTTATCATTTATCATGGAAATTACATTATTTTTTTGTTTTAACTTTCGGTAAATCAGCTGAATATTTTTTTAGCCGCTTTGTTGTTCGTTAAACTTTCAGCTCGCCAAAAAAAATCAGATCACGGGGAACACATAATTTTAAGATAATGACAACCATTTGATCTTTTCGGAGTTAGGTTATATAATAGCTTTAATTAAAAAAAGACCAAGGAACCAAATAATAATAAATATTATTAATATGATAGTTCCCTCTTGCAGGCCAGTTGAATAATTGTAATGCTTATCAATAATTTAATTGACTCGAGAAGATTTCAGCGAAAAATTAATAGGCCTTTAGCCAGAAATCGGCTAATGCCGTCGACCTTGTAAAGCTTTGTCAAACGATGAATGGCTCATATACTTGGAAGATTAAAGCCGTTGATAATTTAAAAGTCAACCCGGCGTACCTTCTCTTCCGATAGGGTGTGGAAAATATTATCTCCGCGTGGTCAAAAAGGGGAGTCAACGGCACGGGGGAAGGCTCTGACCTTGATGAGTCTGCCCGCTCAACGGCTCAGGAGGCTTCGCCTGTAAGTTAGGAGATACGCCGCCGTTGACCTGCCCCCCCGCCGTCCGCCCCTTACCGCGGTGCCGGTGGAAACTCAACGGGAGAAGAGGGCGGCAATATCGTCTTCTACCTTCCTGGATGAAGTCGCCGCAGAAGATCTTGCTTTCAGCTTACGTGACTCAACTGGGGAAAGCCGTCGTCATTCTCATCTTCTTCCGTCCTCGTTGTCGCCGGTGTCGCCCTTCTCCGGTGTCGACAGTTGGTGAGTCGCCGATAACCTTCATGTTCCTCTTCCTCTTCCTCCTCTTCTCTCTCCCTCGCTAGACGCAAAGAGGCCTGAAGATTCCTCATCGAGTGGAAGAGTCCAATAGACGGGGTTATCTGCTCGATTTGGGGAAAAGCCCGAGAACGGGATTCGAGCCGAGCCATACGAAATGGACAGACGCAGCCAGGTAGATAGATAGATAGAGAGAGAGAGAGAGAGAGAGAGAGAGAGAGAGAGAGAGAGAGAGAGAGAGAGAGAGAGAGAGAGGAGAGAGAGAGGGAGAGAGTCAACAATCGCTCGGGAGACCCTGATCCTGACGCAACGTTTAGAACGTCGTCCCAGAAGAACAGTGAGAAAAAAAAAAGGAGATACGGATACAGCCGTCCCGTCATTCTCATTCTGAGAGAAATGGAGGGAGAAAAAGCCGTTCCTATTTGCACGCTGATGGCTGAAACATTTCACCTGCCACACGCCACATCCCAGGACAGCCGAGGAAGAATGGGCCGCTCTCCTCTCTCTCTCTCTCTCTCTCTCGCTCTCCCTCTCTCTCGCTGTCTCTCTTTATCTTATGTGCAGAAACCAGTGGTGGAGAATCGCACGTCTCGTTCAACACAACCCGAGTACACATCCGAAGGCTTAGTTGGGCCTCACTAGAATAGCCCCGCTACGGTGAACCGTTGACTGTGTGGATCTCGCACATATCAGCCCATCCGTGAGAAATCCAGTCTATTTTTGGCAAAATTGTCCAGCCCGTCTCATCTTGCTCGGATTCTTGTCTGAGGACGTCTTCCAATGGCTGGATAAGCTTCCGCCACGTTAAAGAACTAGGGGCAGGTGAATTGGACGTTCTACCTGCCCACATCTTTCCTACCGGTTATTGCCATAATTATCTAAAAATTCGGAGAATTATGCCGTGAGAGGCGCCATTCTGTAGTAACGTTGGGCTCCTGGAACTGAAGGTTAGTAGGCTACGGTTTAGACCAGGCCCATACTGGTATCGTATTAACAGATGTACATATTTAGAGGAGGAAGGGAGCGTACTGCTAACTGTGTAGATAGATACGCTCGTTTAGAGCGAGCGAGCGAGCGAGAGAGAGAGAGAGAGAGAGAGAAAGAGAGAGAGAGAGAAACCGTCTTAAACCCTTGATAACATAGTGTGAACGAATCAAAACTGCCCTGGTCCACGAGAAATTAATTAGCCATGTTTAGAGTGGACTCATGCCTTTTAATCTTATGTTAATTTTTCTTGTTTAATTTGGTAATTATGCTGATGGGTCTCATCTCATGGTGACCGTATAAACAACGCTGACTAGTCTCGAAAGCTCATGATAGAACCTGAATACATGCTCCCATGCGAAATGACCGAAACCCCTTTCGAGCCGTTTCTATACTTCATAATCATAAACTGATATTATCTGGTCGTCGAAGAAATAGAGTGCCATCGTGGCTGCTGATTTGACCATTTTTACTGCGATACAAAACGAGTATTAGATCTGTAATTGGAGCTTCTCCGAGAGGACGGTTGCAGGTGAACAGAGACGCCATGACTTCCTATGAAACTTCCGGGCATCGAAAAGATCAGGTCTCCGAACTATCAAGTTGATTTATTAATCGAGAGAGAGAGAGAGAGAGAGAGAGAGAGATTCTACTATAATTTCTCCGGCAGTTGTAATAGGTTGCTGACAATCAGGTAGAAACAGTCTACGACGGGTGTCACCGACTCCCTTCGTATTGGGAAGAACCACCCCCTATCTATTCTTCTTTGCGTCTGCCTGCTTCTCAATTGCTATAATTATCCCCCGACCACCCATTCCTTCTCGACACGTCTCCTCCTCCATCTCGGAAACAGAAGCCTCAAATCTCTCTCTTTCTCTCTCTCTCTCTTGCTCTATCAGTTAAGAGTGGCATGGGGTGCAAGCTCTCCGTCGGGACGGTGGGCAACTTCGACGTGGTCCGGGTTGTGCACATCAGTGGCTACGTGCAGGACTTCTCAGGGCCGGTGACGGTGAGGGAGGTCATTGGAAAACGGTCTAAGCTGGTGTGCTTCTCCCCGTCTCAGCTCCTCTCCCAGAGCTCTCGCCCCCACGGCCTCGACGAGCAGCTCGAGCCCGGCAAGCTCTACTTTCTCCTCCCCCACACGGTCTTCCACTCCGGCGCCTCCACCATCGACCTCGCCACTCTCGCGACCCGGCTCACTGCGGTGGCCCGCGGCGGCGGCGTGGTGGTCACTCGCAATCTCTCCTTCTCCGGCGACGGCGCCGGCGACGGTGGGGTTGACCGGATTTCCATCGAGATCACGGCAGAACCGGCGGCCGCCGAGCGGTACGCGTTCCTGCTTAGGAGGGCGCAGTCGGGGGCCTGGCCATGGAGGCCGTCCCTGGACACGATCGAAGAGAAATCGATGGAGCGACCATCGAGGAGTCTGAGCAGCCGAAGCAGCAGCAGCAGCAGCAGCAGCAGGGAACTGCCGCGTTGGGTGGAATTCGGATTAGGGGGCAAACTTGATCTCAGAAAAGTCGGGCGATTGTAGCTTCGATCTTCCAATTTTTTTTATTTTCTCCGCCATTCTTCTCTGGCGATGAACGAATCGGTCGTTGGAAATGCGTGTTATTGTGGATCAGTTGTTTGACAATCTGTTCCTGGCTGATAGAACCCCCCCTGCTCCCTCGATCATTAAAGACGAATCTCGCTATATCACTACCCTGATCACTCTCGAGCTTAGAAAGGTAGGGCGATTGTAGCCTCGATATTGCGTTCTTATTTATCTTATCCGCCATTCTTCTCTGGAGATGAACGAATAAGCCGTTGATAGGACCCCTCGCCTGCTCCCTCGATCAAAGAAGAGGAGTCTCGCGATATCAGTCCTCTCATCATTGTTGAGCATAGAAACCTAGGACAAATAAGTCGATCGTAGCTTCCGTCTTCCATTTTTATTCATTTTCTCCACCATCATTTCTCAGGAGGTAGACGAATAAATCGTTCGAAGTGGGTGTTTTTCTGTCGACCTGTTGACTTACTGACTATCTCTTCCCGGCTGATACGACCCCACGCCCGCTCCCTCGATCGACGAAGAGGACTCTCGGGATATCACTTCCCTCATCACCGTCGAACTTGGCCACGTAAGACAAAGTCGGGCTTAGAAAGGTAGGACGATTGTAGCTTCGTTCTTCCATTTTTATTCATTTTCTCCGCCATTTTTTCTCAGGAGATAAGCGAACAAGTCGTTGGAAATGCGTGTTTTTGTCGATCTGTTGACTGACAATCCGTTCTCGTCTGATAGAACCCCACGCCTGCTCCCTCATCGAAGAAGAGGGGTCTCGCGATATCAGTCCTTCCATGACTGTCGATCGCGGTCCGGTCGTTTCATGATAATTATGCTCCAGGCCGTGCTTACTTTTCCATATTACGACGACGGGGTATCACTTTTTATAATTCCAGTACCCCAAGTTTCCTCTTTACATGACGTGGGGTTGGATGGGCAGCTGGCACCGAATCCATTAAATATAACGAAAGAGACGCGCCCCGAGTTTTAATGCCTAGCAGGTTTGGTGCCTTGCCAGACGGTTAGCATCTCATGGAATCCCCCTAATCTACCCTTCTCTACGTGGGTCAATATGATCAATTATTTCGTTTTAACCTTGGTTTTGATTAGTCTCTTCGTGTACCTTGCTGCCCGGTAAGAGCGATGCAACGCCTATTCACGGCGGTTTTTCTTGTCCTTAGCCGCTCTAATCCAGAGGAGAACCAGAGACGGCGGAGGAGAGACGGGGTGCTCCCTCTTCCGGCGATATTCCCATGGCTACGAAGAAGAGCTTCAGGCTCTTATCGGTTTTGGGCGTGGGGATGTTTGGTGAAGGAGGTGACTCAGAGGTAGGTGAAGGGCTGCTGGCTCGACCACACCATGGACAGAGACATCAGGGGCCTGTTGATCTAGAACAACAGTTAAACACGGCTCCTACCCGCTCCGTCGCAACCATCTAGAGGAGGAAGTCTCTGTCCATGGGGTAGGCTCCCGTCTGGACGTTGATTGATTTGGTACAGTCTGGAAGAAGGCACGGCAGAAAATACAAGATTCATGAGTCCTTGCAGGGGCTTCTAACGTTAGTTTACGGTGGACTTCACGTAAGAGCTAGAAGGAGAGCAAGAGAGAGCACGGGAGAGAGCGAGAAAGAGAGAGAGGGAGAGAACGAGAAAGAGAGGGAGAGAGAGAGAGAGGAGGAGAGAGAAGGAGAGGGGGAAGGGAGAGAGAGAGAGAGAGAGAGAGCTGCATGCACAGGCGAGGACTACCGGGAAAAGTGGGGCGAGCCGAGGGACCTGCGGGAGGGGAGGCGCCCGTCCTCAAAACCGGGAAGCGGTTTTTGTTCTCTTCCGGTTATCTTTAATCGCCGGCGCAGTGCAGAGCCGACTGACCGCTTGGACGGTCGAATTGATCGCGTTGTCAGGCGGGACCCACCGACGGATCCCACGCGCCAGCGGGGCCACGCACGTGGCGATGGTTGACTACATCGCTAAGCGACGGAGGCTGGTCTCCCTCGTCTTTTTTGCAAGCGACATAGTTTCCAAAGTATAGTTCTAGTTTTGTTGATAACTACGTAAGTACCATGATTCTTTCAAAGCGACTGTGCCCCGTGAATAGGGATCGTTTGGTGAATCCACTGTAGACACGAGGAGAGAATCTGGCATCTTCTCAAGGACGACCCTAAAAATGTTCGGACGTGTGAAAGACTCTCTTCGTCTCTCTCTCTCTCTCTCTCTCTCTGAGAACTTTCAGCTTAAATCCCGATCCTCCAGGAAGTATCCATGGCCTCTGCCCAATCAGTTTCCTTCTCCTTCGTCAATTTCGGTGCTTCACCTTTACAGGAGTCGCCCCGCAGCACGACAAGCCCCTTGAAAGAAGCTCAGTAGGGTTGCCTCTCCGGCAACGAATGATCCCAGATCACCAGGTTCAAGGTCTGATGACTATATCTCCTCGTCTCCAGTTACCCAGCTTCATGCGGATGACGACCCGCTAGGGTTTCTTCCATTTTTCTTATGTCTTTCTCCCTCCTTTTCCTGGTTAGTACGTACCTCATAGACCGTGGACGCTCGGCAGCTTCGTGTTTGTCTCCCTTCCAAAGGACAGCTCTGGCTCACGAACTGCGCTGATCGGTGCCGAGGTCGAGGGCGACTTGCGTTGAATCGTCTCCTGTGTGAGGTCTTGCCGGATGAAGTCTCTGATAAGTGGTCACCTTCTTCGAATCCAAGCCCTCTAGAGCTCCCAGTGCTCCATAGTGAAGGTTCAAATGAATTCCAAGCTGACGATGGGAGAAGCGAGTGAAGGGGAGGCTCATTCTCTTCCCCCCGGTTTTAGATTCCACCCGACTGATGAAGAGCTCCTCTTGCATTACCTCGCCCACAAGATCTCCGACAGTGGCTTCACAGGAAGAGCCATCGCCGACGTCGACCTCAACCGATGCGAACCATGGGATCTTCCAGGTACTGGCTCATGAGTTGCTCCTCCCTTGATTTGTTTAACCTTCCCTGCATGTTGTTCCCGAGGAAAAATAATATCACTAGCTTTGCCTGTATGTTGGTTCCCGAGGATCATAACCTCGGTATCTGTCAGAATTTTTCACAATATTTGGGTAGCATTACTAGGTTTCTTGGACTCATCCCGTATCTCTCGTGTTCTCCAATATAAAACGATGACTTCGAAATGACTGGATATGAAGCCTTCACGAAGGTCTTGCCATGGACAGGGAAGGCGAAGATGGGCGAGAAGGAGTGGTACTTCTTCAGCCTGCAGGACAGGAAGTACCCCACCGGTGTTCGGAGGAACAGGGCGACTGAGGCCGGGTACTGGAAGACCACCGGCAAGGACAAGGAGATATTTGGCGGCGCCACCGTGCTGGAGCTCGTCGGGATGAAGAAGACGCTCGTCTTCTACAAGGGGAGGGCACCCCGCGGGGAGAAGACCAACTGGGTCATGCACGAGTACCGTCTACTGCCCAAATCTACCTCCAAGAATAGAAATGTCAGTGGAAGCCTCACATTTTTTCTCTCTATTACTTAGATTAATGCAGTAGAGCCACACGCTTCCCCTCTCTCCTTCCTCTCTCTCTCTCCCTCCCTCCCCGAAGACCTGACCTCAGAGGCGTTCCACATGCATGCATGATCCCTACGATTAGCCACTCGATCATGTTGCTTCCACATTAAGACGATTAATGGACAACAATGAATGATGTTAGAACCCGCCGTTTCGAATTCTTATCTCCTGGATATAAATGATTAAATATTACTGGGTGAGAACAATGAAACACGGAAGTCATCTTCATTCCGTGTACAAGTGGTAATGACCGGAGAAGCTCCCCTTGGTTTCTGCAGGACGAATGGGTTGTCTGTCGACTCTTCAAGAAGAGGTCGGAGGTGAAGAAGTCTCCGACGAACCAGTCGCGCCTCGGGATGACAGCACACGCCATGTCACTGAGGACAAAGGGCGACCAGCTCCTCCACCACAACATCGGCGGCATCGGCTGGACCTACGCTGATCTCGTGGGGTTGACGACAGGGCTCTGCGGGGGCCCCGCCATGGACTGCCTCTCCCGTTCTCAATGGAGCTACGGGGGCACGACGGCGGCGCTTCTACCGGCGCCTAACGAGGCGCAACACGTTCCGTGTTTACCCACGGCGCTGCCTCAGCTGCACGTCGCCGGCGGCACGCAGCGCCCTGCAGGGCTCACAGATATCAATGTGGATGACGGCCGAGTCAGATTTCAGCAGATCCAGCAGTGCGTGGACCTGGACGGGTATTGGATGTCCGGTTGACTCCAGACGGCGTCGCCCTCATGGAGATATTTCGTATATTGTTCATGCGGATTACTATCTTAGTTTGCTGGTGCTCGGTAAGTATCATGTGAGAATATTAATAAGCCGAAGATGCAAATAAATTATGGTAAATTAGATGGACATTTTTCGTTTTTTTCACGTGGATTATTGTCTTAGTTTGCTTGAGCTCGATAAGTATGGTGTGAGAAGATTAATGATACATATACACTAGTAATTTATAGTAAATCAGATGTCACTTATGTAAGTAAGTGGATGATTTTCCTGCTGATACGTTGCAAATTATGTCACAAACTACCAAAAATTTTCATTAGAATTGACCATCATTCTTAATGTTCATCATTTGTCATCTCTCTAAAGTTTCTTTGATATGGAATGACATCCACGAATATGATCTACTCGAGTCACTGTCGAAACTCGTTAAATTGTTAACTATCTTTCAGTGTCACATTATCCGAAATGCTAATACTCAAAGAGATATTGTATATACCATAGTAGTTCTAAATTAAATTTATACCCGTGGCAAGTGTCCATATAATCAGTTTTCACATTTTTAAATGTGTAGCTGGTTTGGACCCATAGCGTAACAATGTTATACTGATATGGTGATTGTCATTCATCGTATTAGGATTGCTATGAACCATTTAGTAGTGCTTAAGACTATTATTTGGATAAATTATTGGAAAACTGATTAAAAGTGTATGCACCCAAATCATGTTAAGAAAGAGATCTTACGTTTCTTTTGTCAAATATTTTAAATGTGATTTAAAAATTACATGTCAAGATTAAAGATGTGATTCTAAGTGATCTACAAATGGGCATCTTGTACAGCATGTGATGATGTGTACCCTGCCATTTTGGAGCAAAAAACCAGGTCATCCACATGCACATTTTTTACCTATATGTGTTGTAAGGATTTGAATTACACCAAGACCTATTGGCCAAGATGTATGATGATTTATGATAGGCAAGTCGGTAGGTGTGGACCTTGATGTTATTTCTTACTAGCCGCTTTTAGCAAGAGACTAATCATAATCTGGAGATGCACGTTTGCTCCTTCTTTACGTTGCTATAGAGCAAGAAAGAAAGAGCCAAAATAATGGGTGCTGCTCTAGAACCACTAAATTTCTTGTCAATGGAGGTTGTGAACGTCTCAATTGTCAAACTGGTCAAGTTGTTGGACTTGCTACTTGACATTGTGAATCATTGTGACTCATGGTTCATGGGTCATTTGGGGTCAACATTATTTAAGCTGTTGGGGACAATGTTGAGGCTCTCAATGAGTATTCACGCCTAGATAGATGAATGCATGGAAAATAACAACAAGTTTTGGGAGTACTTTCAACATTATGTTACTATTGCTCACCATTTCTAGGTAGAATAGCTAGATATAGCTAGATATTGCTTTGTTCTATTTCAAGAGTAATCCCAACGTAGTGATAGGATAGTCAAGAATTGAGTTCCTAGTTAGATGCCATCGAATTATTCCACTCAGGATGGCTAACTAGCCACACTTGATGCTTTATTCATTAAGTCACCCCTTCAAATGCCAAGTGAAGGTGGAGGAAGTATGTAAGGCTTTGGTCCATGCAATTCACATGTAGAAATTCTTGTAGATAAGAATCGATATGAGGCCAAATTCAAAGCTTACAACAGGGGGGATGCTCAATATTAACAATGTAAAGTATTGTGACAACATCAGAAACAAGAGGCATGATTGTCTAGTGCCATGTGCAACAAGATTATTGATATGATAAGTCAACTAGACTATCTCATGGATCTAACTCAATCACAAACCATCTACTTAACATTCTACATTTCATTTCTGCAACGATAGGTGGGCAGCAAGGATGATCTATGAGATAGTTGATAATCGTGCGCACTATTATTAATGGGTACATAATATAGCAATGTGGTAGATAACAAAAGTGTTACATATATACAAAACTATTCTGCCTACTTTGTACTGAAGTGGGAAAAATACTCAATCGATGACATGACATGTGGGTATTATGTACATTTTTGGTGGTTTAAAGACCCTTATCCGCAAATTCTTCCATGCTCACCCTCTAATGAAGTGGGTATGATGTATCGCAAATGGAGAGGATATGGCATGATTAAGAAATTACATAAATCAATGCATGCAATGACGATGCACATACTCTAGGAATTTGTGGGGTGTGCACAATGCCCAAGAAATAAAAAAAATCCATACAAGTCGTCTACCACTGCTTCCGAGAGGTGCACATGCCCGAAGTGGAGAAGATAATGATTGTGAGCATACATATCTCCTACAGCGCGAAGTGGTGGTGGTGGTCGTGGTGGATCATCATCCAGATCGAGGAAGAATCAGATTAAATGTATGGTATAAACAGATCCACATCAATTTTTATTTCCTCCAAAACCCTAACATGCATATTGACTCTGTGTAAGAAAATATTTATTGGATGAGGTATGCGAGCCAAGCATCAGAGAGAGATTTCAGATGGACCCGGATCATGCAGATATCATAATCGTACGAATAGCGCGAGAGGTTCATATGGATGCGAGCTGAGCTGACGGGATCCAAATGGAGAAGAAGAAGGGAGGGCGGGGGGGGGGTGTATCCAATGTCCAAGCCATTGCTGGTATGCATGACCTGCGAATGCGTCTTCTCTCTCTCCCCTCCATGAATCCAGTCAAAGAAACTTCCTCAGACCTCAAGCAGCGTCGTCCGCGAGGTTCGCCGCCATCCGGGTGGGTGCTCCTTCCCAGGCCGGGCGCTGATCTGGTTTCAGGGTTGCGCGTCTAACCCTAGCGCTTCTGGGTCAACTCCAATCTGGCCAGGTCAGAACCCAGCTCCAGGGAGAGTCATTAATCAAGAACAGCGCGGATCCCACGGTTCATATAATCCGATCAGTTCCCCAGGAGATCTGCCCAGCTCCTCCTCCTCCTTCTCCTCCTCCTCGGGGTGAGCACCGCCCGTCGGACGCCCTAACATAGTATAAAGAGAGAGAGCAGCATAGAGATATATAGATAGAGAGAGAGGTAGAGAGAGATAGAGAGACGCAGAGAGGTAGAGAGAGAGAGAGAGAGAGAGAGAGAGAGAGAGAGAGAGAGAGAGAGAGAGAGAGAGAGAGAGAGAGAGAGAGAGAGAGAGAGAGAGAGAGAGAGAGAGAGAGAGAAGTAGAGAGAAAGAAAGAGGGAGAGAAGTACAGAGAGAGAGATAAGTAGAGAGAGAGGCAGGACTTTAGAGCCGGGTGGGAAGCGGATTCGGGCAGCCGCTTTTGCTTTCGTCTTCCTTTTCCTCGTTCCCAGCCGGCCCGGCCACTTTATTCTCCCCTCCAGAAATTGGGCCAAAAAAAAATAAAAATAAAACGGGTATTATTAATTAAAATACGATCAATGCATTTTATTATTTTTATTAATTACGTGATTCGTGCGCGGAGAATCTTCGACGGCCGAGATCGGATCTCCACCGTTGACGGGGCCCGATTTTTGAAAACAACAAAAAAAAACGCCCGGAGACCCGCCCGCTGTTAACGTTGGAATTAGTTTCCGGGGGAGAGGGCACGATGCCGGAGGGCCCCAGGAGACCAGCCACCATGGCCGTCCGATCAAAGCGGCTCAGGGGATCCCACGGTCAGAATGGTGCCTCGTCACTCCCGAGTCACCATCGTGGGAGAGAGGGAGGGTATTTCATGTAAAATGTTCAAATTGCAGGGGTAATATTTGGAGCGTAACCCCCTCCCTCCGATTCCTCTGCCCCCACCACCACCACCCCGGCTGCTGGTTCTGAGCGGCTTTGTTCCCTTCTTGCTGGGATTCTACCTTTAACCCAGTTGACCGTTGGATCTCTCTCTCTCTCTCTCTCTCTCTCTACGTTCTGTCGTTCTACGCTGTTCTTCCCGCCGGCAGAGGCGCAGGTGGGTTTCTTTAATCTCGCCTTGTTCGTGACGGAGATGGGCGCCGTCCTCTGTGCCCGGGTTCCTTCGGTTCGGAGCTTTTCATCTTCATTTTCGTTCTTCTTCTTCTTCTTCTTCTTCTTCTTCTTCTTCTTCTCTGTTGGTACAATCCCATCTCTTCCCCAGCGCGTCTGCCTGCGGGGAGATCTCCGCCTGCGCAGATGGTTCTTCCCATCTTCTGCTCTCAATTTCCGCTGGGTGAGATTATGAAATCTCCATTCTTCGAATCGGGTTTGTTTCTCTCCGCTCATCTTCTGCGGGGTAGCAGCTTTCTCTTCGGATTTTGATCTGATCTCTTCTTGGGGAAACAATGGAGGAAGAAAATGGCTCGGATCAGGAACATAGAGCATGTTATGAGCCCCCCACAAGATTTTTCTAGCCCGAAAATCATGAAATACTGTATCCAACAAAATATCATCTGAAATGGCAGATTTTTTTGTCTGTTTTTTGGGGTTCTTGAGCGAGAAAATCACCCGATCGACTCTTAAAATCGTTTGTTTCCTGAAGAAACGACCCGCTTGGCTGATATTTTGTTTATCCTCTGCAGCATCTGCTCCCTCGCCGTCTCAGATTAGCAGAGCATCAAGGCTCAGAGACCCTCTGACAGAAGCTAAACCCCCTTTCTTCTCCCGGTAAGTATCATCCTCTCCCAAGCGTTCCCGTGATGAACTTGGGAAGCAAGTGAAGAACCTCCATCGAGGCTTCCTCTCTGCGGGATCAATGGCGTTTTTTTGTCCGGTCTTCCTCTTTCCTTGCTTCTGAAGCCATCCTCTCTCTCTCTCTCTCTCTCGCTCGCTCGCTCTCTGTGGTTTCTGCGGCGCCGCAGGAGAGGGAACCTTATGAATCTGTGGAGCTCCGCCGCCGCCGATCCTGAAGAGTACGCCGGAAGATAAGACGGTTCGGAGATGGGATGCTCGGCTTCCAAGCTGGAGGACGAAGAGGCCGTCAAGCTCTGCAGAGAGAGGAGGAATTTCGTCAAACAGGCGGTGGAGCAACGAACAAGGTTCGCCGCCGGCCACCTCGCCTACATTCAATCCCTCCGGCAGGTTTCCGACGCTCTCCGGAGCTACGTCGAGCGAGATGACCACCACCATGACTTCTTCTCGGACTCCTGCTCGACGCCACCGTTCACCCCCGTGAAGAGATTGAGCTCCTCCCCGGAGATCATCGGGATCCCCTGCAAGTCCTTCGCTCCGGCCATGGAAGCAACCCACGAGAGCAGCAGGAAGATGATCCACTGCCTGCGGGCCGGTGGCAACCCGGCCGCGGTCATGGTGGAGGAGAGGCCGCCGTCGCCGGAGACGGCGAGGGTCAGCTCCTACTACTACCCTTCGGAGCACTACGGCATCGACGGGTTCTTCTCCGTGCAGTCGCCTCCCATGGCGATGGGCTCGTCCTTCTTCTCCTCCTCTGCGTCTCCTCCCCGCAGGACGAGCTTCCCCCCGCCATCGCCGCAGAATCCTCCGTGGGATTTCTTCTGGAACCCGTTCTCCTCCTTGGACACGTTCAATTACCCTTCTCAGAGCAGCCCCGTGAGGACGACGATGATGCCGGCCGAGGAGGACGAGCTCGCGGGCTTGAGGCAGATCCGGGAAGAAGAAGGGATTCCCGAGCTGGAGGAGGAGGAGCTTCCCAAACCAGTAAACCTCGACGAGAGGAGGAAGAAGGTCGTGGAGGCCGCCGTCGATCGCCCTGCAGAGCTCAACCAGGAGAGAGAATTCGATCATTCTGTCCCCGAGACGAAGGAGCAGGTGAGAGAATTTGAGTTCCATGCAGCCGATGGCGTCAAGGCAGCGGCGGCGGTGGCGGCGCCGGCGCCGGCGGAGGTCGTCGGGCCCTGGCCGCCGGAGCTGGCGGAGGTGGAGGCGGGGGAGCAAACTCCTGGGTTTACTGTTTATCTGAACCGCAGGCCGACGAGCATGGCGGAGGTGATGAGGGACATCGAACACCAGTTCGTCAGAATCCATGATTCCGCTCGCGAGGTCGCGCTGATGCTGGAGGCGGGCAAGGCCCAGCGATCGAGCTCAAATGAGCTCACGGGTACGAGAAGAGATCGATCATTATACGCCATGAATCTCGCTTGATTGAGTATTCCATCTCTGATCGACGGTTTCTTCGTCTTCTTCTTCCTCCCTGGCTGGTTGCAGCCGCGAAGATGTTGAATCCAGTCGCGCTATTTCGCTCCGCGTCGTTCAGGTCGGCGTCGCCGTCGTTGAGATTTCTCCCGGCCTCGTCGGCCGCCAGGGACCACGGCGGCGGCTACGACTCCGGCAGCGATGTCTCCGACGAGTCCTGCATGATATCCGGGAGCCATCAGTCCACCCTGGAGAGATTATTCGCCTGGGAGAAGAAGCTCTACGAGGAAGTCAAGGTAATCAATCAATCAATCACTGATCATGCTTCAACTTCGACGATGGATCTGGAGAAGACCCACCTGGATTCGGTGTTCTTGGGCAGTCTGGAGAGCGAATTCGGATGGCGTATGAGCGGAAGTGCATGCAGCTGAGGAAGCAGGACATTAATGGCGAGGAGCCGTCCGTCGTGGACAGGACCAGGATAGCGGCCAGGAACTTGCAGACCCAGTTGAAGGTCTCCATCCACTCCGTGGAAGCGATCTCGAAGCGGATCGAGAAACTCAGGGACGAGGAGCTCTGCCCCCAGCTCCTGGAGCTCATCCAAGGGTACTGCTCCTTCCTCCTCCTGAATAATTTCTTGCTCTCTAGTTAGGATTGTTCGGAGAAGACGACTGTTTTTTGTTTACTGGTGTTTGATTGGATTGTTGCAGGATGAGCAGGATGTGGCGGACGGTGGCGGACTGCCACCAGATCCAGAAGGCCGCCATCGACGGAGCGAAGCACCTCCTCGCCACGGCGCCGAAGCTGGCGGCGGCGCCGCCGACGCTGTCGCGGCCGGCAGCGAGGCTGGAAGCGGAGCTCCGGAACTGGCGGTCGTGCCTCAGGGTCTGGGTCGACGCGCAGAGATGCTACGTCAGGGCGCTCGCCGGGTGGCTCCTCCGCTGCGCCCGCTCGCCGGAGGAGGACGATGCCCAGATGGAGGGGAGGTCGCCGCTGTCGCCCCCGCGATCTAGCGGCGCGCCGCCGGTGTTCGGGCTCTGCATGATGTGGTCGAGGGCACTGGACGGAGTCAGCGAGGAGAGGGCGCTGGAGGGGCTGGACTTCTTCGCGTCGGGGATCTACACGGTGGCGGGACAGCAGCGGGAGGCGGCGGCGGAGGCGGCGAGGCGAAGGAGGGAAATGGCGGCGCCGCCGGCCGAGGAGGAAGAAACAGAGGTGGGACGGTGGTCGACGCCGGAGAAGATGGCGGAGCTCGCCGTGAGGGTCCTCTTCGCCGGGATGTCAGTCGCCGTCTCGGCCCTCGCGGAGTTCGCCGCCGCCTCGCGGGACGCCTACGAGGAGCTGCAGCGCCGGTCTCCGGTCACCGGCGGCGGCGGAGGGGCGGCTGCGTAGTTTCTTCACCCAATTCTGGCGGCAGCTGCTCAAAAGGGCAGCTGAAGAATATGTAATTAACGGCTTCCTTCCTTCCCTCCCTCCCTCCCTCCCTTCTGGTATTTATTATTATTATCACCATCATCTCCGCCGCCGCCTCAGAATAAATACGGAATGTTTCTCTCTCCCTCTCGCTCTCTCTCTCTCTCTCTCTGAATCTCTAGCTCTCCCTCTCCCTCATGCTCTCCCTATCTCTCTCTCTCTTTCTCTCTCTCTCTCTCTCTCTGAATCTCTAGCTCTCCCTCTCCCTCATGCTCTCTCTATCTCTCTCTCTCTCTCTCTGAATCTCTAGCTCTCCCTCTCCCTCATGCTCTCTCTATCTCTCTCTCTCTCTCTCTGAATCTCTAGCTCTCCCTCTCCCTCATGCTCTCTCTCTCTCTCTCTCTCTCTCTCTCTCCCTGTAGATTAATCGGAGGAATGGGCAAAATTAATGCGTATATAAAAGTGTGGGTGTATGCGATCCAGGGAAAAGATCGAATTTTGTATGATGAAACTATGAAAGAATACGATCTGGCGGTGCTAGTCGGTCGCCGGCGGCGGGTTGATTTGCATGTCGGTGCCCTGCTCGCCGGGGGCGGCGAACTCCAGCGGGACGGGGACGCCCAGCTCCGAGCAGACCAGCTGCACGATGCTCCTGGTCACGCCGCCGAGGGACATCTTGTTCACCGTCACCGCGATGGCGAAGTCGTGGGCGATGTCGCAGAAGCCGGTGGCGCCGCCCATGCCGGAGTGCCCGAACGCCGACGCCGCCGCCCTCTCGCTGCCGGCCGCTTCAAATCGCCCGAACCCGAGTCCGAACTTCCCGCCGGGGAGGGCCAGGTGGGAGTAGTCGCCCACAGCCCGGCAGGCGTCCTGGATTTTCGGGTTGCAGAAGATCTTCCCGCCGCCCTCCTCCTGTACATCGCCGCCGTTAACGGCGGCGCTGCGGTGGTGGCCGTTGGAGCTCGCGCCGTTCTGCTCCGCCGGGTCCTTCCCCTTGCTGCTCCCATTGACGCGCTTCTTCCTGGGCTTCTTCTCCGATGAGGGGAAGGCGGGCAGGTGGGGGTGGCTCCCGAGGAGCGGCGCAGAGCTCGCCGAATGCGGCGGCGGGACCGTGCCGCCGGCGGCGAGCGCGGCGTAGTAGCGCGCCAGCGCGCGCCGAGCAGTGCCCGTTGGCGGCGGGGATGACCGCGCGGCGCACGTTGAGCGAGTTGAAGAGCACGGGGAGCCCCTTCACCGTCTCCTCCATGTTCCCCTCCCTCAGAGACGGCGGCGCCTCCCCCGCGCGGCCGACCTCCGAGAACTTCGCGAGGTCGTCAAGGTCGAGGGTCAGCGTCGCCAGCCGAGCCTCCACCCCTGCCGGCGCAACCAAGAATCACACGGACCCGTCAGCGGCGGCGGAACCATCACCATCTCGCCGGAGAGCATCTGAGAAGAACCACCAACCTGGAGGTATGCCGACGTACAGTTCCCCATGGAGGCCGAGCGGCCGGACGATCGCCTCCTCCAGAACTTCCTGAAACCTCCTCCCGGACGAATACTGCTCCATCCATGGAGGATCAAAACCCTAATAATCAATCTGACTGCTTCCGATCATCCCGGAGAAATACTTGGATCGCCCAGAGGAAGCTGTACCTCGATGATCCCCCCGCAGAGCCAGCCGAAAGAGAGGTAGTGGTACTGCTCCTCGGAGCCGGGGGCGGAATCGGGGACCGCCGCCGCCATCTGCTTCAGCGACTCCTCCCAATCGCACAGCAGAAAGGGAGACCCGGCGATGGCGCTGGCCATCGCATTGGCCAGGCCCGAGGTGTGGCTGAGCACATGGTGGACCTGGACGAAGCAGGGCAAGGGCAAGGGCAAGGGGAAGCTTTCTCTGTGAGATGAACGAGACCAAGATGCAGCTGGGCAGCAGCCATTAATGGCGGCATCTGACCTTTATCTGATCGTTAGAGTTCGCTCCAAACCCCGGCCAGATGTTTGCAACAGCTTCATCGTAGCTTAATTTCCTGCACCGGGGAATCATCAGGGGGGAAGAGACACAGGCATCGCAAAAGAAAGAGAACAGCGCCATGCTATCTTCTCTCACCCTCTGTCAGCCAGCCAGTGCACCAGCCCCGCAGTGACCCCCTTCGTGGCGGAGAACACAGGAAACAGGCTGTCGAGTTCCACTGGCCTGGGATCGTATCTCCCGAGCACGCCAGCCGCAGTGTCTATGACGACCTTCCCATCCTTGTACGCGCACACCTGGGAGACAGCAGCAGCCCATAAGCCAAAGTTGCAAACTTTATATACATTTTTTTGTAATATGAAAGGCCCAACTCATAAGAATCTGAGAAACTGATTTCTATTATTTGACATGCCCATCGATGATCTGCAGCCGGTGGTGTTGCAGATCGGGGTGAACAGGGAAGAACACGAGGAATTTCAGAGCTTGGATCCATTACCTGCACGCCGAGCACCTTGTCCTTCCCCATCTGAACCAGTAATTTCCTCAGCTTGGCCTCCACGTCAGAGTGCACGGGGGAGTCGTGGATCCACCGAGTGTCACTCAGGCACTCTGGGCCGATTAATCTGGTTCAGAAAATGGCTCAGATTGCGGAGTAACCGGCCTTTCTGGAGGAGATGAACCAGGGGAAGATCTTCTCACCCCTTCATGGTTGACTCTGCGAAGGGCCTCATGATCTCCTGGTAGACTATCCTCACATTCAGAGAGGAGGAGAGCCCTGGAAGCTCGAGCACATTATTAGCACGCTAATTTTCTCATTTTCTGCTGATAAAACCAGCATAAATATGCTTGATGCGCACCTCGGAGAAGGTTTATGACCCGGAAAAATATGACCGCATCGCCAGGAAAAGCGTCAACCTGCTCGTCAAGAACACCTCCTCAGACTGTAATTTTCTTACTCGGGTTAAAGAGGAAGAACGCAGGCCATGTTCTTACCGGATTGAAGCGCGCCATTTCCTTGTTGCTGAGCTTCATCTTCTCTTGGATGGCCTTCATGTTCTTGGTTCTTTGATCGGCCAGGGCCTTCATGTTTTCCTGGGCGAGGAAGGCAGAACGGGCAAAGTCAACGGGCGAGCGAGAGGGGGCGGGGCTTGATGCCCAGTATGTATGTGCTCACGAGGGCTTCGTTCGCCGGGGTTGTGCTCCGGAAGACCACGTTGGTGACCTCCATAGCTTGCTCCGGGATGTCCAGCCGCAGTCTCAGCCCCATCTCTGCAAAGGCTGACAGAAGAGCCACATGATCCCCCTGCCATGGAAGCCATCACGATAGATCAGATGGGATGCAAAAAACGATACTGATTGCTGCAGAAATAAGCCAGTGATTATAAAGATGATCAGCATGAAAAATCTTGCATGGCATCAGAAACCCTTGAACTTATTCTAAGAATACTCTCCTATAGTTTAAGAATAATAGCTAATTTCTTTAAAAAAAATACGTCCAGAAACGATACTGATTGCTACAGAAATAAGCCAGTGATTATAAAGATGATCAGCCTGAAAAATCTTGCATGGCATCAGAAACCCAAAAGCTATCTTGGAACTTATGCTAAGAATGCTCTTCTATAGTTTAAGAATAATATATATTTCCTTTTTAAAAAATAAATTCAACATTCTACAGGGAGAATCATTGAATAAGCCAGTGATTATAAAGATGATCAGCCTGAAATTACGTCCAAAAACGATACTGATTGGTACAGAAATAAGCCAGTGATTATCAAGATGATCAGCCTGAAAAATCTTGCATGGCATCAGAAACCCAAAGCTATCTTGAACTCATGCTAAGAATACTCTTCTATAGTTTAAGAATAATATCTAATTTCTTTCAAAAAATAAATTCAACATTCTCCAAGGAGAATCGTTGAATAAGCCAGTGATTATAAAGATGATCAGCCTGAAAAATCTTGCATGGCATCAGAAACCCAAAAGCTATCTTGGAACTTATGCTAAGAATACTCTTCTATAGTTTAAGAATAATATCTATTTCCTTTGAATAAGCCAGATTATCAAGATATCAAGATGATCAGCCTGAAAAATCTTGCATGGCATCAGAAACCCAAAAGCTATCTTGGAACTTAAATAAATCTTCAACATTCTACAGGGAGAATCATTGAATAAGCCAGTGATTATAAAGATGATCAGCCTGAAATTACGTCCAAAAACGATACTGATTGGTACAGAAATAAGCCAGTGATTATCAAGATGATCAGCCTGAAAAATCTTGCATGGCATCAGAAACCCAAAGCTATCTTGAACTCATGCTAAGAATACTCTTCTATAGTTTAAGAATAATATCTAATTTCTTTCAAAAAATAAATTCAACATTCTCCAAGGAGAATCGTTGAATAAGCCAGTGATTATAAAGATGATCAGCCTGAAAAATCTTGCATGGCATCAGAAACTCAAAGCTATCTTGGAACTTATGCTAAGAATGCTCTTCTATAGTTTAAGAATAATATCTAATTTCTTTTAAAAAAATAAATTCAACATTCTACAAGGAGAATCGTTGAATAAGCCAGTGATTATAAAGATAATCAGCCTGAGATTACGTCCAAAAACGATACTGATTGGTACAGAAATAAGCCAGTGATTATAAAGATGATCAGCCTGAAAAATCTTGCATGGCATCAGAAACCCAAAGCTATCTTGAATTTATGCTAAGAATACTCTTCTATAGTTTAAGAATAATATCTAATTTCTTTTAAAAAAACACGTCCAAAAATACTCCTTGCCAGAGGATCTTATTTTAGCCTGACAAACTGCTCTGATTGCACCAGATATGATGAGGAAAGTACAAACCTCTACTGAAGCCAGGAACATTTTTGCCAGCGCCTGTTTCATCGAGCTAGATATGGACTTTGTGAGTCCGAAATCAAGCAAAATTGGCCGATGTGGCGGTTCCTTGCTCACCAGAAAATTACCTACAGCGAGCATTATAGAGAAGAAATCAATATGAAGCATTGGCTCGGGCGTCCCCACCATGTAAATTAAATTTCTCTGTGAGAAAAAAGAACAAATAAAGGAACGGGTGTGTACCAGGATGAGGATCGCCATTGAAAAATCCGTCCACGTAGAGCTGATGGGCATATGCACGGGTGATTTCTTCGACGACCTTCTGTCTGTCAACGCCGAATGCATCCAGTGCTTCATAATCATTCATGCGAATACCGTCCATGTACTCGAGAATGAGGACCTTCTCCGTTGACTGCCGTCAACCACGACAAGGGCAGAGTCGACAAAGTCAGATGAAATCAACCCGAGGTTCGTGGAAATTTTCTGAGCAGATTATATTTAGAGCTGTAAACAACAAGGCACCTGAATAATGTCAGGAATCAGCACGTCCACGTCATTATTACGAGCATCACTCCCCTGTTTCTTCTTGCAACGCAGGTTCTCTGAAACCCTTCTCGTATTATCTAAAGTCAAAACAGTAGACAATCAAAGATCTGTGTGAATAATGATCATCATGGCCAATTCTCTCAACAAAAAAGGAAATACCCCAAGAACCTTCACAGAAATAATGAGCATTCTGGGTTGAAATTTCAAAAAGAAACAAAAAAAAGGCACACCGGCTTCAATGTTGAAATCCAGCTCCTTTGGTGCCTCCTTGCACCACTCGTCGATCAACGGACTGAAGTCATACTGCGGTTCAGCCCATGCTATCCAGTTGATTATGGCTTTTGCGTTCTTCAGGTCCTGCAGTCAAACACCAGCCATGTAAGGATTTATAGCTTCGAAGGAGAATTTCTTCGAATTGTATGATATTTAGGCCGTCAGGGACCTCTAGAATGACCCGTTTGATGCCCTCGTGTTGAACTTTGACCACGACTTCCTGCCCACTGCTCAGCGTCGCACGATGGACCTGTGCAATCTACAGCCAACAGGTTTGCAAGAGCTAGAAAGTCAAAAGGCTTGGTGGCATCGGTTGCATGACTATGAAATCAATACATTGAAACACTATGATGGGAAATTTCCACTTTCAGTGTTCAATTAGAAAAGGGTCAACGCTCACAGAGGCTGTGGCGAGAGGCTCATTGACAAATTTGGTGAAGAGATCTTCCACTTTACTGCCCAACTGTTCCTCTATTGTTCGCTTGACCTGCAGGAACAAAAAATCAATGAAATCTCTTGAAAATAAGTCCTCAGGATCCATTCACGTTCCAGACGATAATTTCTTTTCTTTGGGAGGAAATTGTTGATAATGTCTCCGAAAATCGGGTTCTCAGAGAAAAAAAATTCACAAAAAATGCTGAAAACTTGGAATATTCAAGCCGATTGAAAGGAGCCCAGAGAATTTGGAATCTCAGGATAGAACGTAACTCACCTCCTTCAGAGGGCGAGGAGGAAGAGAATCCTGCAGCTGCCTCAGGAGATCAATGTAGGCCTCGGGAAGCACATCCGCCCTGGTGGATAAGTACTGTCCGAGCTTGACCCAGAGGCCTTCCAGCTGAATCATTAGATCGAGCAGGCGGCGGGCGTTCCGCTCGTGGGTCTTCTTCCATATTCCCTCTCTCTTGCTTTTGCTCATCCATTTCGCCCTCTTCTGGACTGTCTGCAATTATAAACCAAGAACTAAAATCATCTGAGTTGACATGCGGCGCCATCTTGTTCATTCAAATCTGAGACTCATCCGACCTTGTAGTCCAGGTAGATCACCAGCGCAAGGCCGAACACCTTCAACCGTCTTCGGCAGATGTTTGCCCATCCCATCAGCGATCCGGAGACTTTGATCTGTGGCTCTGAGGAACGCTGGAGGCTTTCTGGATTTGTATCGGCTTGAATCTCAGAGCCTGCTGGAGAAGCGACCATCAGAATGGAAGGTTTCTAAGCTCAGGGAAGCAGTGGGACGCAATCCCTCCGCTAGATGACTGATTTTCAAAGCAGATAAGCGACCACGGGAATGGCCAGATGCATTCAACTGCGGAAGTGATCGGAAATTCAGAGCATGCGTGAGTGGAATTGGCAAAGGGTTACGTGAGGAGGAAGAAATTAAGAATCCGATCGATCGGATTTTCCTTCTCTCGCTCTTCCACGGAATTCAGGGCAGTTCCTTAATCATTCGGTGCTAAAATCTCCGGATCAAACGTTCGGCAGTTTCTGAAAATCGACAGAATAAGGAGAAAAACAAATGCGACCCGGAAGACCAGATTCTCGAGAGGAAGTACCAGCCCGACCTGACGGGTCCTCTGCAACTCCCGACTATCCAGAAACCAGAAGAGCAGGAATTCCGCAGGGAAGGCCGGTCGGTCGCATAGAGCAGGGCACAGATCGCCCGAGCTTCGCGAAGCAACGCGAGCACCGAAGCGTGGGGCGGGACGCGCTTCCTGTGCTGTTCCCCCTCCCCGGGCACCCTCTCTCAGCGGCAAAATCCGCTCCCGGATGCGGCCGACCGGCAACCTTCCGGAGCTATCTGCCGGCTTTTCACAAGGGAGAATGAATGAACTCCCTCCCCCGAGAACAGACGACTCCCGATAAATTCTGAGAGAGAATAGGAGACGGAGGTCTGTGGGAAGCTTCCCGCCGCACGGCTGGAAAGTGAGAGCTGGAAAGTGAGAGAACGGGAGGGGAGAGAAGAAGCTGCTCTCCACGAAGCAGGAGAGAGAGAGAGAGAGAGAGCGAGAGCGAGCGATCGTCTTCGTTCCCTCGGCCTCGCGTCTTCCACGCCGAAATTTGATTCTTTAATTCAACCCCTTCTCTCTATCGCTCTCTCTCTCTCTCTCTTACTCTCTCTCTCTCTCTCTCTCTCTCCAGCCAATTCATATGATAATTGTGAGATCACATCCGGCCTTAGGACCTTAGGATGGAGGGAAGACTGCGAGAAGACAGATCCGTAGAGAGAGAGAGAGAGAGAGAGAGAGAGAGAGAGAGAGAGAGAGAGAGCAGGAAGTGGACCGGGGAGGATGGTGTCCACGTGGGAAGGGATGGTAGCTCCGCTGGTCTCACTTGGACTGTTCTGCGGACTTTGGCCAATGAGGTACGTCCACGTAGAGGAGAGTCGACGCCGGCTAGTAACCGTCGACGGCTGTTGACCGTAGACCTTTTGGATGGCGGTGGGAAGATCCCGTGGGCACCCACCTTCTTATGATTTCGCAAATCACCCCAAAGAATCTGTATTCATACATTCAACCCCTTTTCTTTATCTAATATGAAAGTTACCCTCAGAGGGTAACTCACCAATTAAGCGACCGATTATTTACTCTTCCTTGACCGCCATTACATGCGCCCGTCCTAAAGAGAGAGAGAGAGGGAAAGAAAGCGAGAGCAAGAGAATAGGAGAGAGAGAGAGAGAGAGAGAGAGAGAGAGAGGGCCCAAGAACAGTCAATGAATATAATGTTGTTTATTTACATTAAGGTACACCTATCATGATCACTCACTTGTTGGATTAATAATTATGATCAATCAATCATCAAGACCGCGATCGGGATCATTGATTACTTGGAAGATCAAAGGCCTTAGATGTTGGATTATTACTTTTCATCATCCAATAATTATGATTAAAAATCAATGAGAGAGATTAAATCTCTTCTTGCTATCAACTCTCACTCCCACTCATGTCACCACCTTTGTGGGCACCACAAGAGGAGGGCTGCCATGGCTAGAGAAGTCACCACAAAGATCTATGTGGCACAAGGATCATGTCATGTCACTAGTGCTTGAAGGTGCTTTGCATGGGTTGCCGCATCATCCAACAGGTTTTGCTTATGCAGCCCACAAATGGTTGTCCCTTGCTCACACTACCTCCAATAGCTTAGCACTTGATGGGGGTTCAGCTCCTAATCTAGCTCATTTGCTAGTTGCACTATTGCCTCTGATAGTACATAAATGAGATGCTTGAAAACACCATAACTTGGTTAATTTTACATTTCCATGATATTACTAAGGTGTGTTTTCATGAATAAATATTATTCTTAACATGTTTCGGGATATAGTTATACTTCAAATGTTTCTGTAGAAATTTTATGAGATTTATCTCCTCTTACATATTTGGGTGCATGATTAATGAGATTATTTTGAACATTGAATATGTTTTTGTGATTTTTCTAATCAATTTCTAATCAATTTACAGACAACTGCTTCATCAACTATTAGGATATAGCAGCCCAACCGTCACTCGTAGGAGTGAGGAGACTGCCCTTCAGATGGAGACAAATCCGATGGGTCAAGGGAGAGTGCACAAGAAGAGAGTCCACCAATCCAACGAAGTGTGGCCTGGTGGGAAAGAAGCCACCAGAACCTTCGGAGAGCTTCTCGCGTGCGCAAGGGAGGAGAGCGAAAGAGGAGAGAGGGAAAGATTGCTATATACATGTAAAAATGGATGTTACAATGAGCTTTTAATAGAGGAAGTCTTCGGTGATTCAGCCAACCTACAGGGTTTAGGGTTTTCAGAGCTCCACATCGTGTGAATCTAGATGTGTCAATATGGAGTGCTTTTCATCTCGCTTGAACGAGGTCTCTCCCGCAGCTTTCAATGAATGCCTCTTTTTGACAGAAGTAAGGAAGAAGAAGTGGTGACACCAGGTTAGTTTTGAGATGGAGAAGGGTTCATTTAGCTTCGATTAGATTTTAGTTCGATATTTAGGAGTAGAATCAACAAACAATTGAGTACTATTCTTACGCCGACCAAATCTGAGAAATCGGATTTGGATTCCTAGTTCCTTCTTCTTCTCCTTTTCCAATCGTCACCTCATTTCCTTTGACACTCCTCCCTTCATTATAATAAGTATATTAAATAGTAAGCCTCGAAATTCCTTATGGAGACAACCTGACTTGTAGCTATCTACGAGTATATCACAAGTCAATTAAAACATAATTGATAATATTTTTTTGATTGAGGAGATTAAGGTCTAATGACACTTGTAGAAAATCTAACTCATCAGCCTCTAGTTGGGACACCCTCAAGCAAACATGCCCAATGGATGCTGCATTGCATGGACTCTTTAGTGGTTCCACACACAACCACCAAAGCCATGTGGACTGCCATGGAGGGCACAATGAGGTCAAGATGACATAAGAGCAAAACAAGCACAATGTGGGTAAGGATCACTGTCAGATGTTGCCACTTCTTCATCTTCATGTCCTCCATCTAACACACCACGTTGGCCACCCACAATATTGTTGCTGCCATAATTCCAACTAGCATGTATCTTGCACAAGCTGAACCATGTCCTTTACTATTGGCCTCTACCACATGCATCATTGCCTCCGTGGGAAGCGATAGTTCAAATCACACAAGATGGTCTGCCACAAGAAATGTTGTTGTCGATTGGAGCTGTTCTTGTTGGGGCCCACTGATCAAGCAAAGGTGGTGCATGAGAGTGGGCATGGGCTGGCTGTACACATGAAGGAGATTGAGGGGGGATCTCGCACATGTTAACAAATTGATCTCACTTGTGAGATCAAGCCTAGTGTTGTGGATAAAGAGCCACTCAAACTTACACATGCAATGAAGTTAAGAATTACGTCTAATATATGTATATATATTACTATCTTAAGAAAGCCTAATAGATAAGTATATATTACGCTTGTATATATTGTCTGATATATATTTATATGTAATATATATATTTAATGTATGTAATGTATATATATTTATATATAAAACTTAGGGCTTAATATGTAAATACATGTTATGCCTATGTACATATAGTAGTACATAAATTTATATATATGCAATATATATATTTAATATAAGTACCATATATATAACAATATACATAGGGGTAATATATAAATATATATTTAATAAACGTATCATGTATATTTATATACAATATTTTAAAAAAGATTAATATAATAATATTAAATGACGATCACCATCGATCGACGATCATGATCAACGATTTTAGCTGATCGGATCGTCGCTCATTCTGATCGGATCGACGATCGATCAGGAGTACCCTAATTCAAAGTAGCCTCTGAATGAGACAGAGGAGAGAGAGAGAGAAAGCGACCAGCGACAGCATGGGTCTCTCTCTCTCTCTCGCTCCTCTTCCTTTCCTTCGCCGATGCGTCTGAAGTTGGCGCAAGATCTGCGCTCCGAACAGGTGGAATCGTACGATAATTCCGATGAAATCTGACCAGCACGAGCATGAAGGAAATCCAAATACTCTGCAAGAAGATGAAATCGCGTTCCAAGTCGAATGAAAGATGCAGACTTTCATGCGATTTTTTGGGGACTCGTGAAGTGAGCTCGATAGAATCGGATGGTCAGCTCGCGTTGACGTGGAGAATGAGTGACTTCGATGGCGTGGTGTAGCCAATGGCGGTGGGTTTGGCCCAGTTGGGGGATGGCCGGATTGATACAAGACTTAACACCGCCGGAGCTGTCGGCGGCGGCGGCGGCTTGGACGAAGGTCGACGACGCAGAGGCCTCCAGTTCGCCGGTCATCTGCTTTGGCAACGCTTCCAGTCCGAGCCTCTGTAGACAAACGTTAGCACGCCCGTCTCTCTCTCTCTACCAACCCCCCGATCGGCGACTGCAAGAAGAGCAGCCACCACAAAGGCCCGAGCTTTCTTTCCAGCGCAAGGCTCTCTCTCTCTCTCTCTCTCTCTCCCCTCTCTCTCATAGCGTCGATTGATCTCATTGAATGGGCGTCTAGTAACAACTACTTGGGCTTCCTGAGATGATAATCACAGCAAAAGCAATATGAAGAAGAAGATGGAAGAACGAGCGAGATTTCGGAGCAAATCCATTCAATCTCTTAGTTACCCAATATAGCAGCAGAAACGATCCGCGGCCGAATGCCCAACCGAAAAATAGGAGGCTTATTAAACAGAAAGGAAGCGCAATAAACGGCATGAAGGAGACGATCTTGTATATAGATCACCATAAAGCAAGCAACTTAGGTCCAAAACTTAGGTTAAAGAGGAAATAATTCGGCGCGGGAGTTGAGGGGGTGCTGGCGGTGGAGCTCCCTTCAATCCAAAGGAGGACGAGACGGCGAGCTGCGGCAGCTCCAGCGTCATGGAAGCCGGCCATGGCATCTCCCCCTCGCAGGGGGGCCCGAGGATGCCATGCTGGGATCCATGATTCTGCAGCTGTGTGCAGGCCTTTCCCCGCCTAGTTTGGACTTCGAGGAGCTCCATCCCCCCATACCCTAAAAGAAGATAGAGCGAGAGAGAGAAAGAGAGAGAGAGAGGACTCACAGAAGAGAGAGAGAGAGAGAGTTCACAGACGAGCACCAGCAGCCCTCTTCCCCCCTCGTACCCAGGAAGCTCCTCCCGGCCATTGCACTCATCTTATCCTCGCCTTACAGAGCAAGAAGAAAGCGAGAGATAGATAGATATAGAGAGCTCACAGACGAGACCCAGCAGCGTTCAACGGAGGGAACCCTCCTTTCTCGCTCTTCCCCTTTCTGGGTGTGACACAGAATCAGCCTTCTTCCCTCCTCTCCCCTACCCAGAAAACTCCACCGGCCATTGCCCTCTTATCTTCGCCTTACAGAGAAAGAAGGAAGAGGGGGGGAGAGAGAGAGAGAGAGAGAGAGAGAGAGAGAGAGAGAGAGAGAGAGAGAGAGAGAGAGATGTGGCATGTCCTAGTAGGAAGAGCCGGCGTGCGGATGTCGTACGATGGGCGACAGGATCTACGGGCTCGATACGGCAGATCGAAGAGGGGGGCCTCTGCGGCTGAGCCGTCGCTTTCTCCGCGGTAACTATTCTCGCCGGTGCACCGCGCCAGCCGCTGTCGGTGAATGCCCCCTCATTTGGAACGCTTTTTCGAAATCCGAATTAATTAGATTGCTGCCAAAAATAGTAATTTTATCCAAAAAAGGATTTCCCATTCCGTCCCCAGTTCCAAAAGTGTCGCCGGATTTAACGCCGTTAACGCCGGGCTAACGATGCGCTCCCCGGCTTAATGACCGTATCTGCCGTCTGATTACTCCAATTGATTGCACATTAATGACGCCCAAAGGTCTCCCACTTCACGTGGCTCCGTTAGTCGCCTTAACGGCGTCATCTCTCTAGCCGTCACTTAATGGGCTTACTGTGGGCCCAAACGGCTGAGATATATCATTGGGCCATTTAAATAGGCCATTAAAAGCCCTGAATGTGGGCTCTTCCGGGCCCAAACTAACCAGGCACTGCGGAATTGTATGACAGAGGCCCATTAAAGAAGGGAATCACGTGACCGTTGTATGGAGCGACACCTACGGTTTCGTACGGCGGGGGGTACTATGGAAACTCGAAATGCCCCAATTACCCCCGACGCGGGTACGCGTTCTCGTCTGAGGACCCCTCTTAGCCTTTCCGCCAAAAATAGGGGTACGTGTCGTCATACCAGGAAGAAAGAGAGGCGAAAAATAGAGAGAGCGGACGGAAGAGCCCCCGCCGCTCACGCCGGAGAAGCTACTGGAGCCGCCGAGAAACCCCTCGCCGGCGCCGAGGAAGACGACGATCCAACGACGAATGACCGCCGGCGAAAGCCGAGCTGAAGCTCCCGGAGAAGAAGGGGAGAGGGAAGGAGAAGAAATGGGGGGAAGAAGCCACATCAGCAGCAGATTGGAGCGAGCTCGGGAGATCTAAGAAAACTCGACTGACGGCGAGGAAGGTCGCCGCAGCCATGGCGGAGGAAGGGACATTAAGGCTTACTCTCAGGCAAAGGATGGATGCTCCTGTTAAAAAAGACCGCATCACAACCCTCTCCACAGAGTCCCCCTCTCCTCTTCCAAAACAGGCGGAAAAACCCTAGAAAATGCCGTCAGACCCCGGTCTTCTGCAGCAGCGGCGGCGGCGGCGGTGGGAGGGTGGCGTCCTGTCTACAATGGGCGGAGGGGAGACTGAAGGTGTCGGGGCCGGCGAGGCCGCTCAGCTCCATGAAGCCCTCGGAGGATCTCGAGGACCCGCCGGAAGAACTCGGAGGCGCAGGGGAGGACGAGGCCGGCGGCGACGGAGAAGCCGAACTCCTCCTCAGCGCGGGTGAGGAGGGAGGAGAAGACCGGGAGGGTTAGGAAGCGCGTGGGGATGACGAAGCGCCACCTCTCCGGGCCCACGTAGATGGCCAGGAAACCGGCGGGGACGCGGCGGAGGAGGCCCCACCCGCCGCTGATGTCGCCGACGGGGCGGAGTGGGAGCGGAAGCTCAGGGCCTTCCACCGCCGCACGAGGCGCTTCAGCTGCCCCATCTTCATGGCGCCCGTCATTTCCTCGAGAAGTTCCGACAAGCCTTCCCTTCCCCCTCTCTTCTCCCTCCCCATTCCTTCGGCGATACGAGAGCTTCGTACACACACACAGGAGAGAGAGAGAGAGAGAGAGAGAGAGAGAGAGAGAGAGAGAGAGAGAGAGAGAGAGAGGGTGGGGGGAGGTGACCTGGAGCACCCATGCGGAAAGGGGGATAGTAGTGAGCTGAGATTTAAATCCGCAATAAAATAATACTTGTAATGTGTCAAATCAGTGAACCGAGTCAGGTCAATGTGATGCTTGACTTACGAAGTCAATGGCATTTTCCCTTGGGTATTGGTCAAGAACGCGGCCTCCACCAACCAGTCTCTGTCTGGCCAGCGATCTACACCTGCCCCGGCCTCCCACACCACACCTCCCCCTCTCTGATTGGATAAAGTCTCTACCTTTCGGGGTTGTCGGCACGTCAACGAAGCAATAAAGAGGGAGGGAGGCCTGTGGTCGGTTTGAGACAACCTCTTCTTCTTCTTCCTCTTCTTTCTTTGTGTCTGTCGCTTCTCCTCCAATGGGCTTGCGGGGTGTTGTTGTCCTGGGAAGGCTCGTGACCTTTCTCGTCGTTACAGTGTCATCTTGTCTGGGATGCGAAGGGAGGAAGGGTTGCCATGACGATGAGCAGAGGGCTCTGCTCGAGATCAAGAAGGTTTTCAACTCTCGTAATAGTGGGTACTTGCTTGACTGGGGCAACTCAACAACAAAAGAGGGAAAAGACTGCTGCCAATGGTCTGGTATAACTTGCAACCTCAACACCGGTCACGTGGTTGAAATCAATTTACTAAGAGTGAGTTGGAGTGATGTGGAGACATGGCACCCAAACCTCACCATGTTGGCGGTGTTTGGGCAGCTAGAGATGTTGGATTTGGGGTACAACAACATAGGTGGTGGCATTCCAGAAGGGTAAGTAACATCTTCCAATTGTGTCAAGTAACTTGCTCATTTACTTCTTCTTTTCTTAAGACATGCATCATCTTAAGACATGCATCATCTTAAGACATATACATTTGTTCTTTGCCAACTCTCATTAGATTGTATCTAAACAATTTTATGTATGTTTTACTTCTATTTGCCTTGCAGTTATTTGTGACTTGAAGCTCCTAAAGACTTTGAGTCTATCAAGGAACAACTTTGAAGGTTCCATCCCATTATGTTTGTGCACCTTGGGATCTTTGAGAAAACTTGATCTATCTTGGAACACTTTTTTAAATGGTTCCATTCCATCATGTTTGTGCACCTTGAGATCCTTAATAACACTCGATTTATCTCATAACAATTTGGGAGGCGACATCCCTTCCTGTTTTGGCAACTTTCAATTTTTGACACACCTCTGTTTGTCTCACAATGAGCTTCGATGGAACCACTCAACTTGGTTGTGTAACATGCACTCTTTGATAGATCTCAGCTTATGGAGTGGCATGGGCCCAAGCAACATTCCTTCCTGCTTGGGGAACTTGAATAAGCTCAATTACTTATCTCTTAGAGGTGATGGGTTGAATGGGAGTATCCCTTCCTCTATCTTTAGTAATCTCACTGAGCTTGCCGATCTTTATATTCAAGGTAGTGCATTGGAAGGAACTTTTCAATTTTCTGTGCTTGCTAGCCTTTCCAAACTTGAATATGTCACTATCATCTCTTCCAATGGTGGGTTAGAGATTGACACTGAGTACCCCATCTCTTGGGTCCCCTCTTTTCAACTTAGATCATTGAATATAGATGGCTGTGTGGTAAACAACCATAGTGCTAACCGATTTCCTTCATTCATCTGGGCCCAAGAGAGACTAAATAATTTGATTTTAAGGGACACTTCAATTAGGGGGACACTGCCCATCGACCTCCTTTGTAACTCCACTTTATCTTCCCTTGATTTGAGCTCAAACAAGTTTTTTGGTCCATTTCTTCTCCCATGCCATAATTCTTCCCAAAATCTTCAAGTAATTAATTTATCCTTTAATAATATAAGTGGGTCATTACCTAAAAATATTGGCCTTTATTTTCCCATGTTAAAACACTTTATAATGGTAGGAAACAAATTGGAAGGGCAGATCCCTGTGTCCTTGGGGCGCACACCACTATATTTCCTTGATTTGAGTGACAACAATCTGTTAGGAAAACTGCCACACACTTTGACAAGAAACCAAACCAAATTGTGGCACTTAAATGTGTCTTATAATCACTTGGAAGGAGAGATGCTCCCTTTTGATGCCAATATGCCATATTTAAGATATTTGATCATCAATAATAATAACTTCATAGGTTCACTTCTCTCGAGGTTGTCCAACTTTTCTGATATAGAATTCATAGACGCAGGACATAATAGTTTTACGGATAATCTCTCTCACAACCTACCCTATTTCCCTAAAATGATACTACTTTCCTTAAGAGAGAATCGTATTCAAGGTGAGTTATCCAGACAGTTATGTCAAATGCAGCATCTACAATTCCTAGATCTTTCTGAAAATAAATTATCAGGAAAACTTTTACCTTGCTTTCACAATATTTCAACATGGAGATCAACAAGTACAAAAGAGGTCACCCTATGGATTGACATTGGACGATGTGTATTATTCAAGTCTAAGAATGGTCTCCATTCATACGAAGGTGTTCCTCTCAGCCAAATGACTCACCTCGATTTGTCAATGAACAAGATTAGCGGCATTATTCCTCAAGAAATTGGAAAACTCAAGGGACTTCGGTCATTGAACTTGTCAAAGAATCACATCCAAGGTTTTTTACCAGTGGCAATTGCGAGCATGGATACTCTAGAGAGCTTAGATCTCTCATATAATAGCTTAAGTGGTTCTATTCCCAATGAAATGGTTCGACTCTCATTTCTTTCAACTTTCAGTGTTGCCTTCAACAACTTGACTGGTATGATCCCTAATGGTATACAGTTCAGAACTTTTCCAAAGAATTATTTTGAAGGCAATCCTGGATTATGTGGACTGCCACTTGAGAAAGTATGCTCTTCTCATAATGAGGGTATGGAAGAGATGACAAGAGGAGGGGCAAAAAAATATGATGATGCTCTATTCTTTTCATTTGTTATAGTGTCATTTAGTTTGGGTTTTTGGGGGTTTATTGCGAACCTATTTTTCAATATGAGTTGGAGGATGAAATATTTCAAGTTCATTGATCAATACTATATCACATGTATCTAAGGGCCTTTGAAATCTTCAGATCTTAGAAAAATACATTTGTATTGACATGAAGGTTTCAAGGTGAGCTGTTCATTGTTTTGTGTAAATGTAGTATAAATGATTGTTTGTTTGATCTCTCTCACTTGTCATCCTCTCACCCTCTCCCCTCTCTCTCGGTGCACTCTCTTTATGCCTTCTTTATCTCTCTTTGGCCTTTGCCTTCTCTCTTTCTTCTTTTGCTCTTTCTCTCTATTGTATGTGTGTGTTTGAGGGTGAACTTGAGGGGACCAAGGAAAAGAGATGTTACTAAAGCCTCTATGAGAAAAAATGAAGAGAGAAATAGATCGAGAGATCTTCAACAAGTCGCACTGCATCCCCTAAAAAAGATGAAATTTTACAGAGAGACATAAGATGGTTGGCTGTATTTTATAGGGTTTAAGTGTCTACTTGCTATTTCTGCACTCAATTCTCTCAAGACTTCAACAAATTTTGTATGCATGGGTGAGGATAGAGGGAAGACCGAGAAGCTAAGGAAGCATGTGTGGATGATGAAGCACCACCTCTAGGTATTGAAGCTAATATGCCTAGCCCAATATTCAGCCCAAAATATATGTGAAAATCTCAATAAATCGATAAAAATTTAAATTCTCTTTCTTTCTTCTGAATTTCTTGTTCTTCCCATGTCATTTTGCAATCGTCCTTAAGGGATCGACCTTGGATATTCTTGTTAATATGTATTAAATCAATAAATAGACATTGCTCGAGAATGATATTCAAATAAAATAAGTTCACTAAAATACAATATAAGGTATATTCTACTATTTTCCATATGTCAATTTATCAAAATATAAGAATAGGGAATGTTTTATACTTTATCAATTTGATGAACTTAATTTATGAGGATTAAATATGTCGTTGTGATGCAACTAAGTTCATGTAAATAATATTTATAAAGCCTCACTTTTAAGATCTAGGATGAGTAAGGGTCGATCCTTAGAGAGCGTGGTAATGAGAGTACGAATTTTACTTCTTTTATTTCTTAAGTACACATATATAAGATGGTGATGAGTGAAATTAGATATGAAATGGATACAGATAAGAAGGATCGAAAATGTGACGATGAGGAGGGAATGAATAGAAAACAAGAAGATGATAGAATAGATGATCAAACTACTTCAAACTAAATATTAATCTATCCATAATGAAGATTACAAGGATGCTCCAAATCGAGATCTTGCATAAACCTCAATGTGTGCTAGTCCAAGGCTGAGTGATGCTTGATCTATGACGATCTTAGTGCGCTCCACGTAATTTCTTCTCCACAACGATCTTGAGCATAAGAATGCCATTGACTGAGCCTTGATTTCTCTCCTTTTTCCCTCAGCTAGCTGTTGCTAGAGAGATAGCAAAAAGTGCCCTCCAAGAGGGGGGCCGAGATGCCTTAATCTCCTAGAAAATTAGGTCCTTCCAATGGACGGTTATGATAAATAACCATCTCTCTTGGTGAACGGCCTAGATTTTTCATGAGGGTGGCGCTCTAATCTTCCTCTTAATCTCATCTTAAGGTACCCTAAGATGGATAGCTTAGATCTCATTTTTTGATACCCCTTTTAAGTCCAAATAAGTTGGGCCAAAGTCTTGTACGACTTAAGTCCACATGGGCCTGACCAAGGTGACGCCCTCTCTTGGGCCCATAAACATATTAGGTCAGCCCTCTTCATAGGACTTGAGCTTTTCTTTGGGCTGAGAACTTGGGCTTATTTCATTACTTCCAACTCATAATAAAAGTTTACTAAGTCCCTACTATCAAATAATTATCAAAAGAATGTGAGAGAATCACCACTTGACTTCATGAAAGTCAAGTGGGGTTAGTCTTATAATATCAATAAAATAAGTAAAACAAAATACATTAAGACTTAAATTATAAAATATTATGAATGTCATAATGAGTCGATAATACATGTATAATTACATTCTCTACCCACTAATGAGCATTTATATATAAGATATTAATGCATAGATGCAACTACTAATTTATAATTATCAAATACCCCCACTTTACTCATTACTAGTCCCTTAACAATTTCTTTTAAGTTCTCCTTAGATTGTCCTTTCACATTTTAATCCTGAAACATAAAGATTCTATCATCTTGGTCAACCTCTTAGAAGTTTTTAGAAAGAGCCATGGGCAATAAAGAATGATGAGCATATCTCTAGGTATGATACTATAGGCATGAAAAGATTCTCACCTTTCAATCATCTTTCTAATCCTTACCCCCTCTAAATGGATATCTCTCTCTTTCGTATATGTGGTTACTTGGTGTTAAGAATCCTCTTTAACCTTCCTTCCCTTTAAGGAAATGAACGAAAGACATCTCCTCCTTATGGTACAAAATGAAAGAGGGTAGAAAGATGTGATAAAAGAAAGGTGGAATGAATAGAGACAATGGAAAGGAAAATTCATCAATAATGTAGGTCATGGGATGAAGAGTATAATGTAGTGACAATGATAAGTTATGCAATCAATGGCTAAGCTCCACTCATTATAGCTATACTCCTAATTCAAGATGCTTGCGTTGAAAAGATTTACATAATGTCATTGGAGAGTATGAAATAAGTAAATAAAAGAATTCCCCACTGATCTCCTCTTCTATTACTTCTTCTTTCCTCTATTCTCCTTTTTTTTTCTCTCTTTTTTTCTTTTTTTCTGTTTTTTTTTTCTTCTATTTTTTTTTAACGAAAATCTTAACTCAAACATATAAAACTTTAAAATAAGAATAGGGAATATTGAGAAAGATGAGTGTTAAGAGAAATAAATGACATATGAAAAGAATAAGTGCTATGTGGGATAACAACCATCATGAGTGGGTAAGAAAAATGAGTGGATAGAGGGTGGCCTAATTATGGAAATCTGAAGGGTGAATTTGGGTTTTATAAAGGGATAAAATGATATGGTTAGATAAGATATAGGGACTGAAGAAGATATAGTGGATGGGAAATGTGTGAATATCATTCTATACCTAAGATTCAATGCCTTTACACTATTCCCAAAAAGGAAAATTCTGATAAATGAAAAACCACACACTAAGTAGGGTCGGCTGACATAGGTAGGGGGTCTTTATTTCCTATCACTCAATTCTCTCCAATCCACATCAATAATACTTCAACATTTCTCATATTCCTTTGATGCTCATTGGATATCTCACTCCTAGGAGGTCATCCATTATATAAAAATCCTCAGTTGATCTAGGTCCCATGGTTGTGCCATTTTGAGTTGATCTTAATCTGCTACAATAGCTTAACTTCCATGCCTTAAATTCTAAGATTTCTAGGTGAATGGACTCACTAAGGTGGGGTTGATAACCATTGAAAATATTTTTATGAGCAAATACCCCCGCTTATGAAAAAAATAATATGCATCAATCACATGTAAAATTTTAAAATTTTTGCAAAAGAGATGTAAATGATTCATAACCCCCACTTTATCTATGCATGGTCCTCAATGCATGTAGAAGGAATTAACACAATTAAAATTCTTCAAACTGAAGGTCGATGCTTCATTTGTAAGAATGAAGGTAGCACTTTGTGGACTTCCATGATCCTTTCTCTTAGCAGCTCAAGATCATTGAGATCTTAAGACTCTCCTACATAAAAAACAAAACACAAACACAAAACAGAGCACATAGGAAAGAAAAATACTAAAATAAAAATTAAAAAGAGATTAACTACTAGGCTTGTGCAATGGAGTTAAGAGAATCATTAGTTTCATGAGATGACTTCTTAAAATCGATTGAAATTGGTGGAGAAAGTGGATCATTTTCTATATAAGGTTTCAATCTTTGTCCATTCACCTTTATTTGCTGCCCTATTTTTGGATCCTCAATTAAAACATCACCACATTCAAAGATTTTAATAATTAAATGGACCATCTGATAAGTCTTCATTATCATGAGTTAATAATTTAGTAAGATGATGTTTTTAGTCTTAACTCACGATAAATAGACTTATTTTTGTGTTAAATCGTGAAAAGTGGTTTCTAGTTGATTAATATGAATTTTTGCTTAATTACATGATTTTATAATCTTATTTTGTTGAGAGAAATAAAAAAAAAGATTTAAGGAAAAAGAAAAAAATCCGCCGGCCAGCCGGGCCTGCTAGCGGGTCGGAGGCCCAGTCGGGCGGGGCCGCCGAGCAGCTGAGGACCAGACCGCGAGCTCGAGGCTCAAGCAGTTGGTGACGCGGATCGCGAGCTAGGCGCTCAAGCGGCTGACGTGTGCGTCACTCCCCTTCCACGTCACCGGTGGCCAGCCAGGTGTGAGGCAAAGAGTGTTCATAAACACGCGGGTGATTTGTACCTATTGATGGCTGAAGAAGCGCTTGTAATATATGCGCGTGAAAATCACCTAGAAAACTGATGTGGGACTAAATCCCGCGGCTTACTTTTCCCACATATTTTCTAAATGCTAACAATACCCCTCAATGACCGATATAAATGATCCTTATGATGCCATATATCAAGGGCATTTTAGTACTTATTTTATCTCTCCTTCTTTCTCTCTCTCGCAAGCAGACAACTGGCGAAGAAATCGCGAGCTCCGGTGAGCGATTAAGCTGCAAAAATGGTCAAAATCTCATCAAAAACTTAGTCAACGTGATTCGCGGAGCATCGTGGCCGAAATTGGTGTAGGATTCTGGACAAAACATCGCGAACTCAATGAAGAAATCATCTCTGCTTGATCGACGAATAAGCCGTCGCCGGGAAGAGGACGATCTGCCAAGAGATGAGTCGCCACCTCCTAAGAGCGTACCAGATGTGATAAAGGGCCTCCTCTCGCTGCGCTGACTTGAGGATGAAGCCCCTGAGATGCGCCCCACCTCCATCCAGCACACCTTCGTCGAGTGACAGTCGTCGGAGGGTCGCAAGTCGCCGTTTTTCCGTTTCACCGAGTGACAGCCGCCGGAAACGATTGAGCGATCCATTCCACCGATTTCTGGGCTTCGAAAGAAGTTATAGAGATCAACCACATCGTCTTTGTCCAAGGAGAGCCTTCGAGGCTGTGGACATTGCACAATTTCTTTTCTAAATACGTAGAATTCCGACGATCGCCGCCGTGAAGTCGGAACTCTATTTTTGTTGTTTTAAACTTCATTTTCGTTTAAATTAATGATAGTTGGCAAGATTTCAACCTCCAACATATTTCTTACTTGAAATATGATTCTTCGGGCTTTTACAGAACTTAATTTGACCAATTAATTTGACGATAATCGCTTACGAAAGAATTGTAGGTCGGAACTCTATTTCCGCCCGATTCGTGTTCTTCAGGCACTAACGTCACCTGACGTCATAGCCTTATTTCCTATTCACATTTATTTAATATATTATATTTATCATTTCGTTAAAAATCATAAAAAATCTTATTCTTTGAGGAAAATTCTGAAATATTATCCGATATTATATTACATCCTTGTGATTGACCTGGAAAATTTCCCAGTATTTTTGGAATCTTTTATCGATTTATAATTGATTTATTCATTCTGATAAACATTTAAAATTCCAAGAATTGGTCTTTTCTAGTTTTATAAATTTTAAATTTGTACGATTTATTATACAACGATTAAGTCACGTCACCATCTCATCTAGATTTTAACTTACCAGGAAAGAGTTTAAATCTCGAATTATAAAGTCATACTTTTTGATTTTCAATGAATTCTCTTCTCCTTAATTGTTTGTCATGAAATGACTTCATTTTAGCTTTATAAATCTTATAATTCTCATATGCCTCATTTTGTATCTCATTTAACTCATGTAATTCAAGCAATTGTTTCTTTCCAACATCATCAATAGATAAATTCAATCTTTTAATTGTCCAATATGCTCTATGCTCTAGCTCTACGGGAAGATGACATGCTTTATCAAAAATTAATCTATATGGTGACATACCTAAGGGTGTTTTATATGCTGTCTTATATGCCGTAGAGCATCATATAATCTCTTAGACCAATCCTTTCCATCAAGCCTATAGATTTTTTGCAGAATTTTCTTAATCTCTTTATTACACACTTCTACTTGACCATCGGCTTGTAGATGATAAGGTGTAATTATCCTATGATGAACTCCATATCATTTTAGCAAGGTCTTAAATTGATAGTTGTTAAAATGTGATCCTCCATCACTAATGATGGCCCTAGGACACCCAAACCTTGAAAAAATCTACTACTCAATAAATTTAATTACCACCTTTCCATCATTGGTCCTAGTAGGAATTGCTCCTACCCAACAGGATACATAATCTACTACCATCAAAATGTATTCATATCCTTCTGAATTTGGAAAAGGTCCAATGAAATCAATTCCCCATAAATCAAAGATCTCTACTTCTAAAATTGGCTTAAGGGGCATATGATCTTTCCTACTCAAATTAATGGTCGCTTGACATCTCAAACATCTTAAACAAAATTCATAAGAATCTCTAAATAAAGTTAGCCAATAAAACCCACATTGTAAGCCCTTTGAAGTTGTAATTTTAGGAGAATAATGGCCTCCACATGGTGATGAATGACAAAACTCTAAAATTTTTCCTTATTCTTCCTCGGGAACATATCTCCTCAAAATTTGATCTGCTCCTAAATAAAATAATTCAGGTTCTTCCCAATAATAATGTGATAATATTTTGAAGAATTTTTTCTCTCATTGTAGTCCCAATCTAAAGGTAACATTCCTATAGCAAGATAATTCACTATATGTGCATACCAAGGAATTTTTCCAACTTGGACTCCTAAGATATGTTCATTGGGAAAACAATAATTAATGGGTTGTGAGTCCTCTACTATCATCTTGGATAAGTGATCAGCCACTACATTTTCATTTCCTTTCCTATCCTTAATCTCAATATCAAATTCTTGTAACAAAAGTATCCACCTAATAAGCCTAGGTTTAGTTTCTTTTTTTCTAAGTAAAAACTTTAAAGCTGCATGATTAGAGAAAATAATAATTCTACTATCTAATAGATAAGATCTAAACTTTTCTAAAGCAAAACAAATAACTAGTAATTCCTTTTTAGTAGTTGAATAATTCACCTAAGCATCTACCAAGGTCTTACTTGCATAATAGATGGCCAGCAGCTTGTTGATTATTTGGCCTAGGACTGCCCCCACCGCAAAATCCAATGCATCACACATTAACTCAAATGGTAAGGTTCAATTAGGGGCCTGCAAAATGAGAGCTTGAATGAGTGCATCTTTAATTCGATTAAAGCAATCATAGCATCACTAGTAATAATAAAATCGACATCTTTGGACAAGAGATTAGTTAAGGGTTTAGAAATCTTTGCAAAATCTTTAATGAATCTCCTATAGAAGCCTGTATGGCCAATGAATCCTCTAAGTTGCTTTAAATTGTTGGCAAGAGGTAGGTGCTTGATCACTTCGATTTTGGCCTTATCTACCTCCAGCCCATGCTTGCTGACTCGATGTCTCAACACTATTCCTTCCTACACCATGAAATAAAATTTTTTTCAACTCAATACAAAATTATTTTGGATACATATTTGTAGAACCCACGTTAGATTAAATAAACACATATCAAATGATGCACCAAAAACTGAGAAATCATTCATGAACATTTTCAATTCATTTCCCACTAATTTGGTAAACATGGCATTCATACATCTTTGAAACGTAGCTGAAGCATTACAAAGACTAAATGGCATTCATTTAAAAGCAAATGTTCCTACTGGACATGTAAAAGTGGTCTTTACTTGGTCATCCACATGAATATTGATTTGATTATACCTTGAATAAACATCAAGAAAACAAAAATAATTTTGGCCAGGTAATCTTTCCAAAATTTGATTAGTAAAAGGCAATGGATAATGATATTTTTTAGTTACCAGATTTAGTTTCTTATAATCTATACATACTCTCCAGCTGGTGGCTAGTCTAGTTTACACTTCTTCCCCTTTTTCATTTTTTTCCAATATTATGCCAGTTTTCTTTGGTACCATGTGGACTGGACTTACCCAAAAGCTATCCGATATTTGCATATATCACATTCGCTTTAAGCCATTTCAGGATTTCTTTCTTCAAGACTTCTAACATATGAGAATTTAAGTGCCTTTGATTTTCTCTTGATGGTTTAGAGCCTTCTTCTATAAATATCCTACGTTCACACACCTTAGGAGGTACCCCTTTAATATCATCAAATGACCATGCTATTGTTGCCCTATTTTTCTTCAATACATGCATGAGCTTTTCATCTTGTTCAGATGTAAGGCTTGATGACATAATAATTGGTAAGGTGTTTTTAGGCCCTAAGAAAACATATTTTAGTGAAGAGTGTAAAGGTTTTAGGTCTGAATTTGGGACAACAAAGGGATCTAGAGGTTCCAACAGTTTTTCCTTTTGTTCTACTCCACAAATTTCAAAATATTTTTCTCCTAGTGCATCATCTTCATCAAAAACATCACAAATATCAACTTCTTCATGGCTAACATTAGGATATTTCATTAATCTCGAAATATTCAGTTCAACCTTCTCTTCTCCTACCCTTAATACTACTATCCTTTTCTCCAAATCCGTTATGGCTTTGGTGGTGGCTAAAAAGGGTCTCTGTAAAATTATAGGTGCTCTACTCCAATTATCAGGTATTTTCATATCAGCCACAATAAAATCAACATGAAATGTGCAATGTTACCTTAATTATCACATCTTCCAACACACCATATGGTTGCTTAATAGATCCATCCAAAGTTGTAATTCTAAGAGGACTGGTTCTAAATCTCCAAATTTAAATTTATTATATAATGCTTTTGGCATGAGATTGACACTAGCACCGGAATCTAATAAAGATCTAGAAATATGTGTTCCTTCAATATCACAAGTAATTAAGGGTGCACTGGGATCCTTCTTTTTTTTTGGAATTTTATTTAATATAATAGAACTAACACCTTCAGATAATTTGACTCTCTTAGGTTTTCTATTGGGAATACAAAGTTTCTTAACATATTTTGAGAATGAAGGAATATGTTTAATTGCTTCTTTTAATGGAATGGTTATTGTTGGCTCCTTAAAGGTCTCTAGGAGTTTACTATTTTGTATGGGAGGTTTGGAAGATTTTAATGCTTCTGGAAAAGGAATAGGTGGTTGATATTTTTCTAAGGTTGATTTCTCTTTCTTTCAGCTCCTCTTTTTTTCTTCTTCTTTTTCTAAGGTTTTCTCTTTCTCTCTTTCTTCATTTCTATCATAAGGGTCAACTAAACATTTACAATTTCTTAGTTTAGTTATGGCATGTATGCATTCATGATTTTCTGAAGAAAAAGGTGTATTAGAATCTATAGAAATAACATTATGAGGATTAATTGAGGGCTGAGTTGGAAATTGACCTGTACCGCAGTCCACTTCTTTTCCTTTACCTTTCATGTTTTCAGCATTAGAGTTGGCTTGATTCAACCTCTCTACATCGGCTTTGAGCTGCTCCACATTTCTCACCACGCCTCGCACCTCTTCTTTTGTTTCATGTTGGTCTTTTTGAATTTCTTGCAAAAGCTGCATAAGAAATTCATTAGAGTTACCTTGAGACATGTGCTGTTGTTGGGACTGTTGGAAGTAAGGTCTTGGCTGAAATGAGGGTTGAGATTCCTTGCTGAAGTTTGTGTTGCCTCATCCATTCAATGAGTTGTGAAGAGGTGCATAGTTCACCACATTCACTTCATCGGTGTCGATGCATTCCCCATCTGCATGACCTTTGCTGAAACACATAAAACATGGAGTATTTTAGACGTGAAATAGTAGGGTCAGATAATAAATTTTGCATCATTTCAGTCAACTTCCCTAAGGATGCCTCCACATCCCTAAACGCATAATGGTCATATCTTTCTCAATTTCTGGTTCCATGCCCTTAACATTCAAAACTTCCCTCTTGGGTCTTACCATTCTCCCATTTTGATTTAACCCCATGTGATGGATGTCATTTTCAGCCAACCATTCAATTAATTTTCCACCTCGTCATCATATTTGTCTAAAAGTGATCCCCCACATACCATATCAACTCTATTTCTAGCATTTTCATGTAGTCCATAAAAAATTTGAATCAATTGCCAATTACTATACCCATGGTGAGGACACTTCCTAGTCAAATCTTTAAATCTTGCCCAAGCTTCACCAAATGCATCATCTCCTTGAGTGAATGTTTGTATGGCTCTCTTATAGGAGTTAGTCTTTCCTAGAGAATAAAATTTCTTTAGGAAATACTTTTCTATTTCTTCCCAACTTTCAAATCTCATTCCCAAATTCGTAAACCATTCCTTAGCTCTATCTTTTAAGGTCAAAGAAAAAACTTTCATCTTCATGACTTCACTAGTGACTCCTGAAATTTGATTCAAGGAACATTTTTCAGCCAATTCCTCTAAGTATGCATAAGGATCCTCTGTAGACAGTCTATGAAAACTAGGTAAGAAGTTAATAAATGCATTTTTTATCTTAAAGTTCACTCCTTCTCCCAAGGGTGGGCAAACTTCGGTGCTTGGTTTACTCCCCATAGGATTATAATGTTCTCTCATTTTCATTCTCCTATCATTATGGATATGAGGTAAATCTCTATTCCTTGAGTTCTATGGTGGGTCCATCTCCTCAATGATTTCCTCACAATCACTTCTGTCCTCAAGAGTAGTAGATCTTCTTATGGAGTCAAGGTTCACTAAATTTGGTTTCTTGGATCTAGTACCGTCCATAAATAATCAAAGGGTTCAAGTGAGAGATATACCTTCTGAAAACTTCATTTGATGGATCGCTGCAATGAAGGAAAAGTTATAGAAAATGGCAATAAGAAATAAGAACTTTTGTTGATTCAGCTGCGGATCCAACTGTACGGTCAATTGGCAGGGGGTCAAGGGGGGAGCCGCCCCCTTGCAGGTTGTGGGGCAGCACCCTGCCGCTAAAAAATTCCACAAAATTGTATAAGCAAAAAGTGATATTTTTCTTGAAAAATCATTAATCAATGGCTCAAAAAACTCAAAAAAATTGTTTGTTGAAGAAAGGAAAAATGAAGGAAAACTTTATTCTTTCAATGACACCTAGCTCCCCGACAATGACGCCAATTTGATGAACTCGATTTAGGGGGGTTATAAGCCTCACTCTCAAAATCTAGGATGAGTAAGGGTCGATCCTCAGGGTGTGGTAATGAGAGTACGAATTTTACTTCTTTTTTTTAATGAAAATCTTAACTCAAACATATAAAACTTTAAAATAAGAATAGAGAATATTGAGAAAGATGAGTGTGAAGAGAAATAAATGACATATGAAAAGAATAAATGCTATGTGAGATAACAACCATCATGAGTGGATAAGAAAAATGAGTGGAAAGAGGTGGCCTAATTATGAAAATTTGAAGGGTGAATTTGAGTTTTATAAAGGAAAATTTGATGAACTCGATTTATGGGGATTAAATATGTCATTGTAATGCAACCAAGTTAATGCAAATAATATTTATAAAACCTCACTCTTAAGATATAGGATGTGTAAGGGTCGATCCTCAAGGAGCGGGTAATGAGAGTAAAAATTTTACTTCTTTTATTTCTTACATAGACATATATATAAGATGGTGATGAGCAAAATTAGATATGAAATGGACATAGATAAGAAGGATGAAAAAGGTGACAATGAGGAGAGAATGAATAAAAAAGAAGAAGATGATAGAATAGATGATCAAACTACTTCAAACTAAACATTAATCTATACATAGTGAAGATTATAAGGATGCTCTAAATCTAGATCTTACATAAACCTTGATGTGCGCCAGTCTTAGGTTGAGTGATGCTTGATCTATGATGATCTTAGTGCGCTCCAAGTAATTTCTTCTCCACGAAGATCTTGAGCATGAGAATGCCGTTGACCGGGCCTTGATTTCTCTCTTTTTCCCTCAACTAGCCGCTGCTAGAGAGATAGCCAAAAAGTGCCCTCCAAGAGGGGGACCGAGATGCCTTAATCCCCTAGAGAATTAGGTCCTTCTAATGCACGGTTATGATGAATAACCATCTCTCTTGGTGGACGGCCTAGATTTTTCATGAGGTGGTGTTCTAATCTTCCTCTTAATCTCATCTTAAGGTGCCCTAAGATGGATGGCTTAGATCTCATCTCTTGATATCCCTTTTAAGTCCAAATAAGTTGGGCCAAAGTCTTGTATCACTTAAGTCCACATGGGCTTGACCAAGGTGATGCCCTCTCTTGGGCCCATAAACATATTAGGTTGGCCCTCTTCATAGGACTTGAGCTTTTCTTTGGGCTGAGAACTTGGGCTTATTTCATTACTTCCAACTCATAATAAAAGCTCACTAAGTCCTTGCAATCAAATAATTATCAAGAGAATGTGAGAGAATCACCACTTGACTTCATAAAAGTCAAGTGGGGTTAGTCTCATAATATCAATAAAATAAGTAAAACAAAATACATTAGGACTTAAATGATAAAATATTATGACTGTCATAATGAGTTGGTAATACGTATAATTACATTCTCTACCTATTAATGAGTATCTATATATAAGATATTATTGCATAGATGTAACTACTAATTTATAATTATCAATATTCAAATAAAATAAGTTCGCTAAAATACATTATAAGGTCTATTCTACTGTTTTCCATATAATCTCATTTTATTTGAAGCCAATTAATTTGATATTCTTATCATTTTTCATTGATTAGCTTAGAACAATTACACATTTTTATGATGTACAATAAGTGCTAATGTTGCTTAATGGGCTCCTTCTTGTATTGAGTAATCTTGCCTTGGAATGAAAGAATTCGCCTTCTTCTCTACTATATTGGCCATGGTAGTGTGAATGACTGAATTTGAGAGAGAGAGAGAGAGAGAGAGAGAGAGAGAGAGAGAGAGAGAGAGAGAGAGAGAGAGAGAGAGAGAGAGAGAGAGAGAGAGAGAGAGAATTGATGGTATTCAAGTAGGATTGGCAAACCCAGTCAATGATCAGCAGTGGGTAATCATATCCCCTAAACCTGATCAGGAAGTTTCTCGCAGCTGTTGTAGATCAATCATGATGTCAATCTTGCTTTTCAGAACAAAGATTCTTCCTCAATCTGAGCTAGTCTATCCAAACTCTTTTGATTTGGCCAGTCCAATCTAATTCGGCCATGAACCAAGGCTTGGAGTTATGATTGAATATCATCATGAATCTCTATTTTTGGTCTTAGAATTAAGTTTTTAATTTCTAAAAGAAGCTGAGCCAAGTTCAATGATTAATTTATTGGGTTTATTGACAAGCTTAATCATGTTTTTAATTTGCAATCAATTATCACCAAACTAGTGATCGATTTTCTCGATTCATTTCGGTCCCATCAAATTTGTTGGGAGCTATTACCAAGAATGAAGCTCTGCTCTATTCTTTATAAAATCAGAGCCATCTGTTGTTGGAGAATGTGTTTCTTGGGGATTCAATGGGGGAGCTCACTGTGTTGGTGTGATCATTGATCATTTAGGTAAAATATATTTGAGGGGATCACCAAGAATAGATGTGAAAATCCCAATAAATCAATAAAAATTCGAATTCTTTTTCTTTCTTCTAATCTTCCGGTTCTTCTTCTCCTATCATTTAGAATTTTTTCTCAAGTTATTGACCATAGATATTTAAGTTAGTATAAATTACATATTAAATAGAAATTACTCGTTATGATATTCAAATAAAATAATATTGCAGAAATGTATTATACAATATTTTATACTATTTTCCATATAATCTCATTGTGTTTGAAGTCGATTAATTTGATATTTCTTATCATTTTTCATTGACTAGGTTACAGAAATTATACATCTATATGATGTAAAATGAGTGCTGCCATTGCTTAATGGGCTTACCTATGGCCCAGATGGATGAGAAATCTTATTGGGCCACTCAACCACCCTGAATAAGCGCCGTCAAAGTAGGGAATCACGTGACTGTGGTCTGGAGCACTCATGTCACTACGGTTTCATAAAGTGGGCAATGTGAACTCAAAATGACCTAATTACCCTCAACTATTGGTACACATTCCCATCTGGAGATCCTCATAATCTTTCTGCCAAGAGTGGTGGGTACGTGTCGTCACATGAGGAAGAAAGAGAGAGGAGAGAGAGAGACAGAAGACAAGGAGCCCTGCTCATGCAGGAGCAGTGTTACACGGGGCCCAACTACAAGCCCAACCTCGGTAACAGCTCAACCACGGTGCTCTAACACATGACAACACGGGACGACATGCTGGACAATATGTCTGACAACTCAAATGGATGGACGGATGGAAATGGCGCCATGACACCGCAATGGAGGGATGGGGTTGACGTCATTAATTCGATGGAGGAACTGATGGATGATGACACTGATGTTTAGTCCCATACTGTTTGTATATCTAAACGGCCGGAGGCGGGGTCTACTTAATGAGACCCATTGCCTCTACTGAAACACACACCTTAGTATTACTATTTTTGGTTTTGGTACTTGGGGCAGATTCGTTAGAGGAAGCATCCGCATCTGACAAGGATCCGGGAAGAGCCACCCACGTTCCTTGTAACAAGCAGCCATTGTAGCTGCTAGGATTACGACGATTAAACGGAAAATTAGCACTGGCGAGCAGAAACGATGGCGGAGGCTGAGCAGAAGCTCCCGGAGATGAAGGGGAGAGGGAAGGAGAAGAAATGGCAGGAAGAACCCACATTAGAAGCAGATTGGAGCGAGCTTGGGAGATCTTAGAAAACTCAACTGAAGGCGAGTTTTCTGCAGCGGCGGCGGTGGTGGCGGCGGTGGGAAGGTGGCATCCTGCTTGCAATGGGCGGAAGGGAGACTGAAGGTGTTGGGGCCGGTGAGGCCGCTCAGCTCCGCGAAGCCCTCGAGGCCAAGATTCCTGAAACCGGTATCATCAGAGTTGAGGATCTCGAGGCCCACTGTAGAATTCGGCGGCACAGGAGAGGACGAGGTCGGCGGTGCCAGGGAGGCTGACGTCTTCCTCGGTGCAGGTGAGGAAGGAGAAGAAAACTGGGAGGATGAGGAAGCACGTGGGGATGATGAAGTGCCACCTCTCTGGGCCCACGTAGATGGCCAGGAAGCTGGCAGGGATGTGGCGGAGGAAGCCCGACCCACTGCCGACGGCGGTGGGTGGGGGTCTGTTGGATGAGGGGAAGCTCAGAATGAGATGATGTGGCATAGTTCCATTGGCTGGACGACGGAGAATGCGGCTCAGATACCTTTGACTGCTTCTAAAAAGGGGTGCGGTCTTCCCTCATTTGACTAAACAACTTATTATAAAAAAGCGTACTAAATTTCTAAGTAGCTTGGTTCAGGTCCGGCTCCAGAAGTTAATCCTTGACTTTTTGAGAGAAAGGTGTAAATAACAGAATGAAGGAAGGCAAAAAGAAAGGTGTCAAATCAGTCAATGGCATTTTGATGCATGACTTATGAAGTCAATGGCCTTTTCCTGTGGGTATTAGTCAAGAATGGCAGTGTCCGCCAACCAGTCGGCATGGAGTCTTTGTCTGGCCCTTTGGGGTTGTCAGGGAGTCAACAAAGCCATAAAGAGGGAGGGAGGGAGGCCTGTGGTCAGTTTGAGCAAGAGAGACGACTTCTTCTTCTTCGTCTGCTTCTGCTACTTCTGTTGCTTCTCCTCCAATGGGCTTGGGGGGTGTTGTTGTCTTGGGAAGGCTCATGATCTTTCTTGTAATTATAGTGTCGTCTTGTTTGGGATGCGAAGAGAGGGGTTGGCATGACGATGAGTGGATTGTTCCTCCATCTTTAGTAATCTCACCTTTAGTAATCTCACCAACTTGAGCTATCTTGATATTTAAGGTGGTGCGTTGGAAGGAACTTTTCAATTTTCTGTACTTTCCAACCTTTCCAAACTTGATATCGTAGGAATCTACTCCAAGGGTGGGTTAGAGATCGACACTGAGTATCCCATTTCTTGGGTCCCCTTTTTTCAACTCATATTATTGAGTGTAAATGGCTGTGTGGTAAACACTCGTAGCATTAACTGCCTTCCTTCCTTCCTGTAGACCCAAACGAGACTGAAGTATTTTGATTTAATGCACACTTCAATTAGGGGGACATTGCCCATTGACCTCCTTTGCAGCTCTACTTTATCTAACCTAGATTTGAGATGGAGCAAGTTTTCAGGCCCGTTTCTTCTCCCATGTTATAATTCTTCCCAAAATGTTAGATACATCGATTTATCCTTTAATGATATAAGTAGGTTGTTACTTGAAAATATTGATCTTTCTTTTCCCATGTTACGATTTTCCATAATGATAGGAAACAAATTAGAAGGGCAGATCCCAACATCTTTGGGGCATGCACAACTGTATTTACTTGATTTGAGTGTCAATGATTTATCAGGAAAACTACTGCACACTTTGACAAGAAACCATTTCAGATTGTCATATTTAAATGTCTTACAATCACTTCATCAGTTGGAAGGACAGATGCTCCCTTTTGACGCCAATATGCCAAATTTAAGAATCTTTGTTGTCAACAATAATGACTTCCTAGGTTCGTTTCTCCTAAGGCTGTCCAACTCTTCTCGTCTACAACTCATAGATGCTGGAAACAATAGCTTTATAGACAATCCCTCTCACAACTTACCCTATTTCCCTCAAATGATAATACTTTCCTTGAGAAATAATTGAATTCAAAGTGAGTTATCCAAATAGTTATGTCAAATGCAGTATCTACATTCCTTAGATCTCTCTAGAAACAACTTATTAGGAAAACTTTTACCTTGCTTTCACAAATATTTCATCTTAGATATCAACAAGTTCAAAAGAGGTCATTCTATAGAGTCTTATTAGACGAAGAGTTGTATTCTTCCAATCTAAGAATGGTTTCCATTCATACGAAGGTGTTCCTCTCAGCCAGATGACTCACCATGATTTGTCAATGAACAAGATTAGCGGCATCATTCCTCAAGAAATTGGAGAACTCAAGGGACTTCGATCATTGAACTTGTCAAACAATCACATCTAATGTTTTTTGCCATTGACAATGGCAAGCATGGATACTCTAGAGAGCTTAGATCTTTCATACAATAGCTGAAGTGGTTATATTCCTGAAAAAATGGCTCAATTATCTTTTCTTTCAATTTTCAATGTTGCCTTCAACAACTTCACTGGTATGACCCCCAAAGGTATACAATTCAGAACTTTTCCGAAGAGTTATTTTGAAGGCAATCCTGTATTGTGTGGACTGCCACTTGAGAAAGTATGCTCTTCTCACAATAAGGGTATGAAAGATATAACAGAAGGAGGAGGGGCAAAAGAATATGAGGATGCTTTATTTTTTTTATTTGTTACAGTGTCATTTATTTTGGGTTTTTGGGGGTTTATTACCAGCCTCTTTTTCAATACAAGTTGGAGGATAAAATATTTCAAGTTCATTGATCAATATTATATCACATGTATCTAAGGGGCCTTTGAAAACTTTCAGATCCTAGACAAATAGATTTGTATTGTGATGAAGGTTTCAAGGTGAGCTGTTCATTGTTTTGTGTAAATGTAGTGTGAAAGATTTTACATGGTCATTTACAATGGATTGTTGGCAACTTTTTTTCGACTAAATTATTTCAAGTTCATGTGGCCCACTTATAGGGGGGAAGAAAGAAAATAAACCCAGGGGGAGGGGGTGGCCAATAGTAAACTAGATGAATTCTTTCATTTCTTGACAGAGATCGCCAGCAGTGATGTTTGGGTGATATTGGGCAAGTCTTCTGCTGGACGGCAATCCCTGGAGATGGCCACCAGATACTTGGGGTTGATACCTTGGACAACGACGGTCGCCTACGGAAGAAGTGGGGGTTGCCGTGGGGCAGACACAGCCGGCCGCTCTCTGTTGTCATTTAAGGAAACACAAGAACACAAGAAGACAGAGAGAGAGAGAGAGAGAGAGAGAGAGAGAGAGAGAGAGAGAGAGAGAGAGAGAGAGAGAGAGAGAGAGAGAGAGAGAGAGAGAGAGAGAGAGAGAGAGAGAGAGAGAGAGAGAGAGAGAGAGAGAGAGAGAGAGAGAGAGAGAGAGAGAGAGAGAGAGAGAGAGAGAGAGAGAGAGAGAGAGAGAGAGAGAGAGAGAGAGAGAGAGAGAGAGAGATTGCTGTATTTTTCGGCTGTTTAATGGGCCTTAGTTTCTCCTTCATTTATGGGCTGCGGACTTTTTCTGTCCAGTTGTAAATTCCACCGCCGCGGGCCGCCTCCTCAAGGTTCCGAAAAGTTTGAAGATTTTTAATGGATTGAGTGTCAACACAATCATAAAGAGGGGCATAAATGCGAAATTTGTATGGACATTTTACCCTTACTTCCCCCACAAAAGGGGCTATTTCAAAATTTCCCAAAACAATTTTTATATAGTTCTTAAAGTGAAGAAAATCAGCTGACCTTTGTCGGGAACATTCTGTAAATGATGAAAAATGTCCTATTTGGAAGCTGATGACGAGGACCGGGTATGAGGCCAAGAGGGGTATAATATTCCTGGAGTTCGCAACAGATGTGGGGCATCATACATAATATTCCTGAAGAAATGCTCAAAGGCAATTTCCTGAAGGGCCTGCACAAGGATATCTAGGCCGAGGTGTGTGTGCTAGCTCCAGCTGGTCTGGAAGCTATCATTGTTGACTTTGATTTTGATTTTTACCTATGAAATCAGTTGATTGTGAGGGAAAGGCATTTTAAATAATGTCCATTCTCAACTCAATGGTGGATAATGTTGGAGCGAAATTTCTTGATTTGAGGCCGCACTATGTAACACTTTGAGGAAAGATACTTCTTCCTTTCTAAAACCAATCATTGTCATCTTGGTTCACTCTTAACTCTAATTGTAATGGGACTTTCAGGTCTAGGCACTCCATCATCAATGTTCTTGACTGAAGATGAAGTATCCCCATATAGGGATTAGCGGTCATAATCTCAATAAGATTTTTAGTTGTGACCTAAACTTAGACCTATGTTTGATTTGGTCACAGATAGGTTAGGAGTTGAAAAACCTTGACCTAATTTATGACTTATTTAAATTTAAATATAGATTTAATATACTTTGTCTCTAATATAGTTAGCTTTTTAAAACATAAAAACTTAACTATAATAGTGAAAAATAAAATGACTTAAATTATTTAATTATTTATCATTATTTTATATTTAAAAATATAAATTCTGCGGACGGTGGCGGCGGAAAGAATCGTGTGGAGAGGAGTGAGAGAGAGAGAGAGAGAGAGAGAGAGAGAGAGAGAGAGAGAGAGAGAGAGAGAGAGAGAGAGAGAGAGAGAGAGCGAGAGCGAGAGAGGGAGAGAGAGAGAGCGAGAGAGAGAGGGAGAGAGAGAGAGAGCGAGAGAGAGAGAGAGAGAGGGAGAGAGAGAGAGAGAGAGAGAGAGAGGGGGAGAGAGAGAGAGAGAGAGAGGGGGAGAGAGAGAGAGGGGGGAGAGAGAGAGAGGAGAGAGCGAGAGAGAGAGAGAGAGAGAGAGAGAGAGCGAGAGAGCGAGAGAGAGAGAGAGAGCAAGAGAGAAAGAGGGAGAGCGAGGGAGAGAGAGAGAGAGAGAGAGAGAGAGAGAGAGAGAGAGAGAGAGAGAGAGAGAGAGAGGGCGAGAGAGAGAGAGCGAGAGAGAGAGCGAGAGAGACCGAGAGAGCGAGCGAGAGAGAGAGAGAGACCGAGAGAGAGAGAGAGACCGAGAGACCGAGAGAGAGAGAGAGAGCGAGAGAGAGAGGGAGAGAGGGAGAGAGATAGAAGAGAGAGAGAGAGCGAGCGAGCGAGCGAGAGAGAGAGAGAGAGAGAGAGAGAGAGAGAGAGAGAGAGAGAGAGAGAGAGAGAGAGAGAGAGCGAGAGAGAGAGAGAGAGAGAGAGAGAGAGAGAGAGAGAGAGAGAGAGAGAGAGAGAGAGAGAGAGAGAGAGAGAGAGAGAGAGAGAGAGAGAGAGAGAGAGAGAGAGAGAGAGAGAGAGAGAGAGAGAGAGAGAGAGAGAGAGAGAGAGTTTGGGTCTCTCTTTCTCACGACCGTTGGATCATTCGATCCTTCGGTCATCGGTCTTTCGACCACGAAAACCGTGACCGAACCGAAATGACGGTCATTCATGCAGTATTTGATACCTCACTCCATGCGTGCTTAAATAGGAGTAATTCACAGCTTCCCTTTGTTTCATATATTTGTTAGCTCTTTATCTGTCCTGTAGTTATTTTTCTAAAGAAAGTTATGGAGGGCTTAGACCATTATTCATGTGCAACTTAAATTCCCTGATAGAAATTGATTTATCTTTATGACTATACAGTTCTTAGCAAATCACAGACTCAACTTTCAACAACCATCGATGCAAAATCCCTTTGTTGCCACTTAATCTGCATCAACCCAATTAGTCGTATGGTGAGGAGCAACTTTGATTCTATTATACTTTGCTAGCGAACAAAGATATATTAAGTGTGTTAATTAGAAATGTTGGACGGATACAAGAGAACAAATATTCTACCTCAATCTCTATTGGTTTGCAATGGAGATGGGAGCCTCCATGCAGTTGCCTCCCATCTTTGCAACTCGACAGATATTTTCGAAATTATCCTTACAATACGATTTATGCTTGTTAGATAAAAAAGTGGACCAAGGTTTGGTGCTCATTTCATCATCATTACCATAATATACTTTCAAGGACCAAATTAAAGATAACAGGGGTACATTAGTAATATGTGTGTGTGTGTGAGAGAGAGAGAGAGAGAGAGACAGAGAGACAGAGAAGGCTACATGGATCAGAATAGAATAGAAAGAGGCAGAGCTGAGGGTTCATTGCATCGTAAAATAGTATTCGCTTTAATCATATTTCTTTCTAGGTACTCGGAAGATATTATGATTCTCTGATATCCTTTGTAGTGGGAACTTCACAAATCTAAAAGTGGTAATGGTGGAAAATATATAATTCTTTATGATGTAAAAGTGGTTTTGCTCTGAATTATCCCCATGACAGGTAATATTGCACAGATCCATTAGCTTGTTAACGGATCTTTGACTGCTGCGTAAAACGGGATCCGTCTTCCCTCATTTGACTAATTATTACAAAATGCTTAATAAATTTATAACGAGCTTGGTTTGGGTTAGGCCACACACGCCCACCTACGACATCTAGAGAGCCAGTTCTGTCCGTTTCCCTGGAGGAGAAATGCCAACAGTCGACTAGATGAAGCCTTTCATGTCTCGACAGAGATTGCCGGCGGTGATGTCTCGGAATATTGAGCATCTTCTGCTGGACTTTGATCCCCAGAGATGGCTGGCAGACATTTCGGGGTGATGCTTTGGACAGCGGTGGTCTCCAGCGGAAGCGGCGGGGGGGGAAGGAGGGGCTTGCTGCGGATGCAGTCGGCCACAGAAAGCCAGCCACTCTGTGGTCATTCAAGGAAAGACAAGAACAGAGAGAGAGAGAGAGAGAGAGAGAGAGAGAGAGAGAGAGAGAGAGAGAGATATGCAAGGAAGAGAATGAAAGAAGGTAAAAAAAAGGTTTTAAATCAATGAACAGTGTCAGGTCATTGTAGTGCTTGACTTAGAAACTCAATAGCGTATTGCCGTGATATTGGTCAAGAACGGTGACATCAGCCAACCAATCAAAGCAGACCGGTAGTGATCTACACCTGTGCCATCTTCACACACCACACTCTCGCACTCTGTTTCGACAAAAGCCTTTCTTGGGTTGTCGGTAAGTCAACGATTGCAGAAAATGGGAGCCCATTGTCAGTTTAAGAAAGACCTATTCCTGCTCTGCTTTTGCTTCTGCTGCCCAACAATCCTACCCACTGTCTCTTTCTTTCTCTCCACTCTCATCTCTCTCACTTGTCATCCTCTCACCCTCTCCCATGTCTTTTGCTGCACTCTCTCTTTCCCCTCTCTCTATCTCTCTTCAGCCTTCTCCCTCTCTCTCATTACACACTCTCTCTCTTTCTCTTTCTCTCTCTCTCTCTCTCTCTCACACACACACACACATACACACACTGATGGAGATCAAGATTTTCTATCTCATAATTCTCCAAACTTGATGTAAGGAGTAGATCAAGAAGCAACATTAAGGCCTTCACTAAGACGCTCCCCAAGGATGAGAGTCCTCCCTCCACACCAAGTCAACATGATGATCTTGAGAATGAAAATTCAAACCTTGAAGATTACTTAGGTCAAAGATAAGGAAGGAAGCCATGAGGAGGTGGCTAGGGCACCCTAGCCTTGTCCCCACATCCACCATTGACCAAGTCAATGCCTATTAGAGGTTTGGTTAAACCCCTTTACCTTCATTGAATCCTTTCAACCCCTTCTTATCAAAGCTCAGCCTTATCTTGAATCAATATTTGACCCTAAGAAGCCTCAACAGCCTTTAGTCAACCCATTTCCTTAAATATAGAGCCTCTCATCCCATATAATGGCCATAGTCAACTCTGTTGACTTTTCTTTTAAAATTTTTCATTTTTTTTCCATAGGCTTACCTCCTCATAGGCCTAAATGGCCTCTAGATCTCGTGGTTAAAGGCACCCTTTCAAATGGAAGAAAGTGATTGTAACTGCCTACTTTTTGTGGATAATCTTCTCTCTCCTCCTCTCATATGAAGGGATGTGTCCCTTGAATTAAAGTCGTTAATCCACCCCATTCCCTCCTATAAATAAGGAGGTATTTTATGTAATAGGGAAATGATTGAATGAATGAAAATCTTGTGCTTTCTTCCCACTTGAATCCTATCTCTCTCTCTCGTCCCTTCCCTCCTCTTTCGAGCCCTTCACTCGGCTTCTTTCTTTCTCTCTTGAAGGTCTCTTCTCTCTCGAGCTTCTCTCCCTTCTCTCTTAAATTTCTCTCATTCTCCCCCTCAAGTTTCTTCCTTGAACCATCATAGTTGATCCTCACATCCTTGTGAGAGATTTGATCAACCCCATTTCTCTCGTCCTCCTCCCCACCCAACGCATCCTTCCTCTCTTCTCTACTTTGAGCCACCCCATTTGTTTATCCACTAACACCTCTTCTTCAACCTGTGGGCAATCATTTGCAAAGGAGATCAAAGCCATTCTCAAGCAGTCTAGAGGACCCTCAAGCAATTAAGAATTTTTCATAAGGTATTTGATTTTCTATTCCTCTTGAGTGTTTAATTTGATCATCACTTGAAGTCCATTGCTCTAGATTCTTATGTGAAACCTATAAGATAGCCACCTTTGTCTATTTAGTGATCCAAAGCCCTCGTTCCTAAGTTTGATTTGTCCTATTGAATTAGGGTTCTCAATCAAGGCAATCATAAATCTAGATCTTATCTAAATCATATTGTGGGTTGAGTGATTTGACTATCCAAATGAATTTACTAAAAGTCAATGTTTAATCCCCCTTCTTTAAGCCTCTTTGTGGAAATCATAAATCTTTCTATTTGTCCCCCATCACACACCCCTTCTCTCTTTTCTCGCCATTTCCTTTTTCTCGTTCCCTCTTTCTTCTGCTCTTTCTCTCCTTGTCTCTTTACCGTGTGTGTGTTTTTGAAAGTGAACTTGAGGGGACCAAGGGAAAGAGGTGTTACTAAAGCCTCTGTGAGAAAAACAAAGAGAGAAAACAGATGGAGAGATCTTCAACGAGCTGCACTGTATCCCTTAAAGAAGAAATTTTAGAGAAGTTTAATGAAAAAGACACGAGATGGGGTGGCTGCATTTTATAGGGTTTAACTGTTTGCTTTCTATTCCTACACTCAATTCTCTCTTTATTGCCACAGATTCTGCATGCGTGGGTGAGGAGAGTTGGGAAGACTGGGAAGGAGAGGAAGCGTGTGCGGATGATGAAGCACTACCTCTAGGTATTGGGGCTAATATACCTAGCCCAATATTCAGCCTGAAATAGATGTGAGAATCCCAATAAATCACAAACATTTGAATTGTCTTTCTTTCTTCTGATTTTCCTGTTCTTCTCCTATCGTTTAGAAATTGTTCACAATGTATCGACCTTGGATATTCAGGTTAGTGTAAATTTAATATTAAATATACATTTATCAAGAATGATCTTCACATAAAATAACTTTGCTGAAATATAGTATAAAATATATTCTACTATTTTCCATATAATCTCATTGTATTTGAAATCAATTAATTTGATATTTATTATCATTTTTCATTGATTAGCTTAGAAAAATTACACAATCTTTATGATGTAAAATGAGGGCTCATGCTGCTTAATGGGCTTACCTACGGCCCAGATGGATGAGGAATCTTCATATTGGGCCACTAAAAGCCCTGAATAAGGGCCCATTAAACAAGGGAATCACGTGACCATGGTATGGAGCAGTCAAGGTCACTATGGCTTTGTACGGCAGAGTGCTAGGGGAACTCAAAATGACATAATTACCCTCAGTTGCTATTATGCATTCCCATCTGCAGATCTTACCCTTTCCACTAAGATTGCTGGTATGTGTCATCATGTGAGGAAGAAAGAGAAAGGAGAGAGAGAGGATGGAAGAGCCCCCGCTGCTCATGCTGGAGCAGCAGCCATTGTATCCACCGAGAAACCCCTCACCAGTGCTGAGGAAGACGACGATTAAACAAAGAATGAGCACAGGCGAGCAAAAGTGACGACGGAGGTGGAGCAGAAGCTCTTGGAGAAGAAGGGGAGAGGGAAGGAAAAGAAATGGCAAGAAGAACCCACATCAGCAGCAGATTGGAGTGAGCTCGGGAAATCTAACAAAACTCATGGTGGGGCAAGCATTCCAGCCCCACCATGTGAAGGGGCGCCACCATCACTGGAGGAGACGATTAGCATAGGTGGCATGCTACGTCATCAGTGCCAACCTAGGATCTTATATCCGAATTTTATTTATTTTTAGGGTTTCTTTTCAGTTAGTTTTCTTTTATCAATATAGAACCTATAAATAGGGTCAGTGGTGTAATGGACTATTTTGGTGAATTTTGGAATTTAAAATGTCATTTTTCAGAGTTTACCCTTAGGTTTCTTCTCAGCCGCTGCTGCCGCTGTCGTAACCATTGTCACTGCTGCCACTAAGAGGTGACTCTTGTCGGCCCGTCCTCCTGAAGAGTGCACATTGTCTGGTTTTTGCAAACTCCCATGTCGCCTGTGGACATCTCCTACCACTGTGGACATCTCTTGTGGTCATGGATGTGTCCTGCCACTGCAGATGTGTCCTACTGCTGCAGATGTCTCTTACCACCACGGACGTCTCTTGTCATCACAGATGTCTCCTGCCATCAGGAACCTCGTTGGCTGCCCATGGTCATTGTCTGCCAATTGTAGACATCACCTTCTGGCTGTGAACCTACCCGCAACATCGCCTACCTCCCATGGAGGTTGTCTGTCGACCATGGACACCACCTACCATTCACGGACTTGTCTGCTGCCCACAGACGTTGCCTCTAGGCCATGGGTGTTGCCTGTTGCCTGCAGACACAGCCTGCCACTGTAGACGTCGCCCACTGCTCGTGGACGTCATTCTCCCCAACTCCCATGGTCAACACCATATGTGAGGTCACCTTCCAATGTTGTGCAGTCGGTGTATTCATGTGTCCACTGCCCATGCACACGGTGAAGACTCCTCCATCAAAAGGGCACATGGAATCATCACCTATTTTGGTTTCGGGGTTTTGAACTCTACAAGGGAGCAGCTACCCCCTTGAACCCCCCCCCAACTGACTGCACAGTTGGATCCATGAAGACCTCATTGAAGAGCTTGATCCATGAATAGAAGATTGATCAGCGGAGTTTTCAGTCACTGTCCTTCTACTGCCCATGTAACTCAAGGCTTACAACACCACTCATGGCATTGTACGAGCACTGAAGGTCTCATCTTCACTCTTCAGTGACTTATGTTATTTTATCCAGTGTTTTCTTATGTTTTTTCACCACCATTGGATTTAGTTTAATAGATTTGTATTTTCTCGTGGTCAATCGTTCATGATTTTGAATTTAGAGCTTTATTTATCATGGTGGTTGTAAGATAATACTCCTGCCCTCAGTTGAAGAATGGGGCTGCACCATTATTATTTTCTCTAGATTTAAAGGTTCAAATCAATGATCTGATTTGTGGCTTGATTTATGCATCACTATATCATCCTTAATCAACCCACTCTAAGTCTATCCTATTTATCATATCTGTCTTGCATCAACTCGACTAACGACTAAGAAGGCTGCCACAATCATGGCAGAGGAAGGGACATTAGGGCTTCTTCTCAGACAAAAGATGAATGGATAGATGGATGCACAAGTTAAAAAATACTGCATCACAACCCTCTCCACACAGTCCCCCTCTCCTCTTCCAAACCAGGTGAAAAAGGCCTACAAAATGCCGTCAGACCCTAGTCTCTTCCAAACCCGGTCCTTTCCCTGATTTTATTGATTTGATTTTTTTCTCAATCACTAGCATTTTCCTATTTTTTCATTTTTTATGATTTCTGTGATTGTATTTTCATTTTCTCTCAGTTCACGGCATTTTTCTATTTTTTTATTTTTTCCTGTTTTCCTTTTTTGTTTAAAATGATTTCTTTTATCGGAACAATGCACTACTCGTTGACCCGAGGCACAGCCTAGTTGTGCCGTGCGCCATGCTGGGCCTGCAATGACCCACGTCATGACACAGCCCAGTGGAGCCGTGTGCCGTGCTGTGAAAAACACGGCACGAGGACCTTGGTTGAGAGCCCTACCTGCAGTACCCCTGTGGAAAGGGGGAGAGGGGGAGAGCTGCGGCTTAAATCCGCACTAAAATAATAATTATATTATTTATATTTCATAATGTTTAATTACATACCCTACATGAAGGCCACGTTAAAGTTATGAAATTGGTAAGGGTGTAAAATATAAATTCCGCAGGTTGCCAAGGTCATCAAGCCAATGAATCAATCCACACCGTCAGTCTGAAGTCCAGCCGCTCAGCACAGGGGCAAGGGGGGTCTGTCGGATGTTGGAAAGCTCAGAATGAGATGATATGGCACAGTTCCATTGGCTGGACAATGGAGCGCGTGGTTCTGAGATCCTTGACTGCCATGTAAAAAGGGGTGCAGTCTTCCCTCATTTGTCAAACAGTACGGTCGTGTGATCCTCTCCTGGAGATGACTCACCTAGATTTATCAAGGGACATGATTAGCGGCATCATTCCTTAGGAAATTAGAGAACTGAAGGTTCTCACGTCATTGAGCTTATCAAACAATCGCTTCTTAGGTTCTTTACTGGTGGGGATAGCGGGTATGTTGATGTATTACAATATTTTTTGTACAACATCTTCATGGACTTGTACTGTTATCTTCTACTGTGTCACCCATTAAAAGCTTCATGTCTAGTTCTTCTTGTTTGTCACCAACTTGATCTTTATTTTCTTTAGTTGAATAAATTCGCTTAGAATATTACAATCTCATCTAAGGTCCCTTTTTTCTTAGGTGATTAAAGATTGGTACAACTCAATTGATATATCTTCACACTTTATGTTTGTGTATACTGTATAAAAAAAATATTTCTTTACTGTTAGCTCCAGTTTATCGCAAGTGAAATGAGTATGAATAGGATGATGAAAAATTTTGAGGCGAGAATAATCAGAGGGATAATCATACTACATATCTTTAGGAATCCTCAACTCAATGGTTCTAGATGAAAACTTATTTACCAACAATTAAGTTTTTTGAGGATTTCTACTCGTAAATCTTGTGATATATATGCATGAGTTTACATTCTTTTTGCTATCTTTCACTGTGTTATATCCATCCATTTTGGTATATTATTTGTTCTATTGTTTCTGCAATGTGATGTTGAATGATGCCTTCATTCATGATGAACTTACCAAATTATTTCAAACAATTTTTTTTACTATTATTTGTATGAAGTCTTTTGATTTTCTTGTGAGTCCACCATATATTCAACGCTTTGTATTGGACAAAAGTGATGACCATCTATCTTTTTCTTTAGAAAATGTTAAATATTTCTAAAAAGTCCTCAACAAAGATCAGCAACAGCTTGTACTTAGAATATATATAATATATGTTGCCTTTAATTATATAGACTCTACTAAATTACAGCCAGCAATGTTTCCCAAATATAGAAAAGTCTCTTGCGCTCATCTGACCTAGCCATATGTGGCATAGTTGAGCACGATCACTGGATTTTCGTGCCAAATTGACTCTATATATTGATATGTTAGTTTGTAGGTGATATAGATTTATAGTCAACTTTTTGTTCATGAAAACAAATGAACTTTTATAACTCTTATAATACTATCTTTTTGCCGAAAGATATACTACGATTGTTTACTGGACTCCTTCCTTGCAGCTGCCTCCCATCATTACGTCTGAAACATATTTTATAAATTGCTATTTCAAATCAATATATCGTTGCTTGCTCAAAAGGCAGAACAAGTTTCGTCATTCCTTTCATCATCCTTGTCATAATCCATTTTCAAGGACACAAGTAAATATAACGGGGGTGCATTGAATGAGGAGAGAGAGAGAGAGAGAAGCGGAGCTGAACTTTACATGCGAACGAATAATATTTTTCAATCATATTTCTTTCAGCTCCTGTAAGATATTATGATTAATTACGTCCTGAATAATGGCAACTTTAAAATTGTAAAAATGGTAACGGTGGAAAATATAAAATTCTTTGTGGTCAAGGTAATTTAGTCAATCAATCTACACCGTCGATCTGAAGTATGTCTTATAATGTGGCACAGTTCCATTTGCTGGTTGATGGAGCGTGTGGTTCCTGGATTGTTGACTGCCCTGTAATCGCTTGAGGGTTAACCATTAGCTGGTTAAGGGAGCGCGCGGCTTCCCCCCGTTCGACTAACTTGATGAATTCTTTCATTTCTCAACAGAGATAGCCGGCAGTGATGTGCATGATTGTTGGGCAACAAGAGGGAAGAGAGAGAAAGCGAGAGAGAGAGAGAGAGGCTGTACGTTCCAGCGGTTTCGGGCCTTAATTTCTCTAGATGCCCAATGGGTCTTATCTGGGTTTTACGTCTAGCGGTAAATTCCGCCGCCGCAGGCTGCCTCCTCGAAGGTTCGGAGAGTTCGCCGATTTTTATTGGATTGAATCCCTGCACAATCACAATGAAGGGGCCTAAATGCGAAATTCCCATGGAAATTCTTGCCTTACGTTCCCACAAAGCGGCCTATCTCCAAATCTCCAAAAATTATTTTTATTTAGTTCTTCAAGCGACGAAACTGATGGGCTGTCGCGTTCTTCCACTTCTTCAGTATCTGTTAGAGCCCTACGATCTCTGCCTAGAAAATCCTGTTGCTGGGCTTCTTCGTCCCCTCCAAGCGTCGGTCGAAGGGGAAGCTATCCAGTCCCAGCGGATCCCACCGGCAAGGAGAGGATGGCAACGACTTGATTGTAGATGAAAGGTGGCCACTAGGAGTCACAATCCAAATGAGTTGATTAGTTTTCAAAAATTCATTTTCAGCCGTGGAGTTCCTCGGCCATAAGCAACCATGGAATCACAATTTCTGCGCCAGGATTTATTCTATTGGCCATGTCAATGTTGCCGATTGTTGAAAGGGCCTACATACTTGGGAATCTTCCATGCCTCTCAGGCTTGGGCATGTCCCTCATTTGGATGATGATTTGGAATTCCTTCCTGTTTAGAAAAGAATTCTCTTTAAATAACTCCCAGTGGACTCGGATGAGAGTGACGCGGGATGGAGTTGCGTGTGGTATGCCGTAGGAAGCGAGAGCTTTGCTTGATCGAACTGCGCGTCTGATTTCCGCAGATTTACGTCCACGGCCTCACCTTCTCCACTTGCCTTTGCCTTCATTTCTTTTCTCTCACTGCCGTTGTCCGTCATTGTCCAACAGCACGGTGGATGCAGAACAGGTCAGTCATGTTGCCGTGTCTGTGGGATTAATGGAACGAGAGCCTTTAGAATATAAGAGAAAGAAAACCGGACATCGGACTTTTTCTTGTGGCATGAAACTTTCTTTAGCATTTATTGGATAAGGAACCAATTAATCTCTACCGTCAAATTGAAATCCCGCAGCTCAGTGGTGGGGTTCTCTTCGATGATCTGACCGAAGATCGAGCGTGGTCCCTAGATCTTTGACTGATCTTCCCTCATTGGAGTAAATGATTAATTATAAAAAAGCGGCAACCTTTGTTCGGGTTGGGCGCCAGACGCCCACCTATGACTTCTAACAAGAGATATATAGATAGATAGACAAATAGAGAGAGCGAGAGAGAGAGCGAGAGCGATAGAGAGAGAGAGAGAGAGAGAGAGAGAGAGAAGAAAGAGAATAGAGAGACAAACGAGCTTAGAAAACAGAATGAACAGCGTCAAGCCATTGTAACGCTTGACATAGCAAGCCGACGGCACGCTCCTGTCAGCGTCGAAGAAAGAGCTTAACAATAGCGACTTTAACCTACCGAGAGAGCGAGGAGTCCTCGATTAGGTGGTGATCTGGACCCGCACCGCCTTGTGTCGAGAGTGAGCAAGCCCATAAGAACGAGCCTATTTGTCCGATTGAGAAAGAGAGATGACTCCTTCCTCATCATCTTATCTTCATCCTCTTCTTCTTCTTCCACTGCTGGTCCTGCAATGGCCTTTCGTGGTGTTGTCCTAGGAAGACTGATCCTCCTTGTTGTCATAACGTCGTCCTGTCTGGGATGCAAAGTGATAGGTTGTCACGACGAGGAGCGGAGGGCTCTACTCGAGATGAAGAGTTCCATCAACTTCTCCACTAGCTCAGCCTTGTCCTACTGGGGATACTGGGGATACTCAAGAACTGTAGAGGAGAAAAACTGTTGCCGATGGGACGGTATAACCTGCGACTCTAAGACCGGTCGGGTGGTTGGGATCGATTTGGCGCATGAGATAAAAAGTTTAGAGAAGGGGGGGGCATGGCGCCCAAACCTCACCATGTTGGTAGTATTTGGGCGACTAGAGAGCTTAAATTTAGGCTACAATGACATAACTGGCGGCATTCCAGAGGGTAAGTAACTTTCCCCAATTGTGACAAGCAATTTGTTCATTTATTTCCTTTTTACTTCAGATTGTGTCAAGTTTCAGATACATCAATGTAATGATTTGGTTAACTCTATCTATGCACATCTGTCCTTCTGATAGACCATATGTATAAGAAAATCTTATCTCCTTTGGTTTTATTCTTATGGTAGTAATTTGCGACTTGAAGCTCCTAAAGGCGTTGGATCTATCATATAACAAGTTGGAGGGTTCCATTCCATCATGTTTGTGCGCCTTGAGATCTTTGAAAGAACTACATCTCAGTTCTAACAATTTGGGTGGAAACATTTCATCGTGTTTGTGTTGTATGAAATTCCTAAGAAAACTCCATTTAGCTTATAACAATTTGGAGGGCCCCATCCCATCATGTTTGTGCATGTTAAAATCTTTGAGAGAACTACACTTATCTTTTAACAATTTGGAGGGTTCCATCCCATCATGTATCTGCACCTTGAGATCCCTAAGAGAACTTGATCTATCTAAGAACAATTTTTTAGGCAACCTACCTTCCTGTTTCAGCAGCTTTCACGCCCTAACATATCTTGATTTGTCCTGGAACCAGTTTCAAGGAAACTACTCATCTTGGTTGTGTGACATGCGCTCCTTGACAGTTCTTTTTCTTTCTAATCATAGATTCCCAGCCAACATTCCTTCATGCATTGGCAACTTAGATAAGCTTGAATTCTTGTATCTTTCTGGTGATGGGTTCAATGGAAATATCCCTTCCTCCATCTTTAGTAATCTAACAGAACTGCGCACTCTTCATATCTACTGTGGTGAGTTAAAAGGAACTTTACAATTTGCGGTGTTTGCCAACTATTCTAAACTTCAATTTGTCTCTATCTCCTCCAATGGTGAGTTAGAGATTGACACTGAGTGCCCCATCTCTTGGGTCCCTTCTTTTCAACTGAGATCTTTGTTAATTGTTGATTGTGCACTTAATAGAGGTTTTGGTAACAGACTTCCTACCTTCCTTTGGACCCAGGGTAGACTAAGAAGTTTATATTTATGGGGCACCTCAATCATAGGGACACCACCCATTGGCCTCTTTTGTAACTCATCTTTATCTTCTCTAAGTTTGAGGAGGAACCAATTTTCTGGCCCATTTCTTCTCCCTTGCCACAATGCTTCTCAAGATGCCAACAACATTGATTTGTCCTTTAATAGTTTAAGCGGATCACTTCCTGAGAACATTGCTGTTTCCTTCCCCAAGTTGTGGACATTTGCAATGAGTGGAAACAAGTTGAAAGGACAGATTCCTGAAACCTTAGGGCATGCACTCCTCTCTAAATTAGATCTGAGTGACAACAATTTATCAGGGAAATTACCCTACATTTTCACTAGAAACCAGACCACATTACAATATTTAAATGTGTCTAACAATCACCTTGATGGAGAGCTGCTCCCAACTTATGCCAATCTGCCTAGTTTAAATCATTTAATAGTGAAAAACAACAACTTCACAGGATTACTTCTTTCCAGGTTATCCAACTCTTCTGGTCTATCAACCATTGATGCAGGATATAATAGGTTTACAGATGACTTGTCTCACATGCTGCCCTATTTTCCTGAAATACAAATACTTTTATTGAGACAAAATCAGATTCAAGGTTACTTATCGGAACAATTGTGTCAAATGCAATATCTACGTTTTCTAGATCTTTCTGGAAACAACTTGTCAGGAAAACTTTTACCATGCTTCCATAATATTTCATCTTGGATATCAAGAAATCCAAGACAAGTCAAAGAGATTGATTTAAATGTGAGGTATTCACGTATATTCTTCACATCAAAAAATTTGGTCAGTCCATACGAAGGTTATCCTCTTTGGCAGATGACTCATTTGGATTTATCAGTGAACATGATTAGTGGAACTATTCCCCCAGAAATTGGAGAACTGAAAGGACTTCGATCATTGAACTTATCATATAACCATATCCAAGGTTCCATACCTGATGGAAATGGCGAGCATGGACATAATAGAAAGTTTAGATCTCTCACATAATGGTCTAACAGGTTCTATTCCCCACGAGATGGTTCAGCTCTCCTCTCTTTCAACTTTTAGTGTTGCCTTCAACAACTTGTCTGGTGGGATCCCTAGTAGTGGACAATTTGCAACTTATTCAGAAAGTACCTATGAAGGTAATCCAAGATTATGTGGACCACCACTTGAAAAGGCTTGCTCTTCTAACAAAGAGAGAGCAAAAAATATGGTAGATGATGGAGAAAGAAAGGGAAAATCAAACAATTTTAATGATGCTTTATTTTATTCATTTGTTATTGTATCATTTTTTTTAGGTTTTTGGGGGTTTCTTGGGGGTATTTTTTTCAATTTGAGTTGGAGATGGAGATATTTCAATATGATTGAAGAATACTACAATATGTACATTAGCAATCTTTGAAAATGTGTGGACATGAAAGTTTTCATTGTGAATTGTCAATATTTTTGTTAAGTATTGTTTAAATGATTTTGTATGAAAATGTTTAGTGGATTGCTGAGGAATTACGCTTGACTACATTCTTCCAACTCTTCTATTGTTGGGAAAATATCATATCAAACTATAATATAAAACTACCTTATATTTTTATGTGTTTGCATAAGTTTATTTTTCACAATGGAAGAATTTTTAAAGAGAGACACAAAAACATATTATGAGTGATGTAGGATAGGTAAGATAAATATGTTAGACTCAGAGTGGGTTGGCTAAGGATGATATAAAGATAAATAAATCAAGCTACAAATCACATCATCGATTTGAACCTTTACATCTAGAGAAAATAATGATGGTGTAGTCTCATTCCTTGGTCAAGGGCGAGAGTACTTGACATGACTTAATTGTTGTATAATAAATCGTGTAAATTTTAAATTTATAAAAATAAAAATATCAGTTTTTGGACTTTTAAAAGTATATCAAATAAATAAATCAATTATAAATTGATAAAAGGTTCAACAAATAATTAAAAATTTTTAAGTCGATCACAAGGATCTAATATAATATCATGTGATATTTCAGAATTTTGATAAAAGAATAAAAAATTTTATGATTTTTTAAACTGAATAATGAATATAATATATTAAAGAATTTATGCAAAAGTAAATAAGGTAATGAGGTCAAGGTGACATCAGAGTTTTGGCCTACGATTCTTATGAAATAATTATCATCGAATTAATGGGTCAAATTAAGTTCTGTAAAAGCTTGGAGAATCATAACTCAATGACAAAAAATATAGAAATTTGAAATCATCCAAATATCATTAATTTAAATGAAAATAAATAAGAAAAATAGAGTTCTAGCTTCACAATAGTGATCGTCGGAATTCTACATGTTTGGGAGGAATTTTGTGTGATGTCTAAGGCCTTGAAGGCTTTCCTTAGATAAAGAAGTTGTTGGCAGTATCTAGATTTTCTTATGAAATCTGGAAATCAGTAGAATATGTCACCAAATCGTCTCTGGTGAGTGTCACCTGACGAAGTTGAAAAATGGCAACTTGCGATTCTTCGACGATTGTCACATGATGAAGATAGATTAAATAGAGGTGGGGTGCATCTTAGGGGCTTCCTCCTCAAGTCAACACAACAAAAAGAAGCCTTTTATTGCATCTAATATACTCTTAGGAGGTGATAACTTATCTCTCGACAGATCGTCCTTTTCCTAGTGACAGCTTGTTCATCAATTGGAGATGAGTTTCTCATTCAGTTCGTGATGTTTTGTTCAGAATCATTCACCAATTTTGACAACGATGCTCCGTGAATCACATTAACTAAGTTTTTGTCAAGATTTTAGCAATTTTGGCAGCTTAATTGCTTGTCAAAAATCATGATTTCCTCACTAGTTGTCCACTTGTGAGAGAGAGAGAGAGAGAGAGAGAGAAATGGAGTAAGTATGATAATACCCTTATAATATGACGTCACAAGAATATTTTCTTTATGATAATTAAGGGGTAGTTTGTGTATTATAATCTTGTGGGGTAAGTTGTGAGTGTTAGTTTAGTCCCACATCAGTTTTTTGTTGATATTTGAGATGAATAAAAACCCTTGGAATATCATATAACTAATAGGTACATCTCCCGTGTGTGTATAACCACTCCTTGCCCCATGCCTAGTTGACCACCGATGACGTGGTAGGGGAGTGACGCATATGTCAGTCGCTTGAGCCTCAAGCTTGCGGTCCTCAGCCACTCGTGGCTCTGCCCAACTAAGCCTCCGACCCACTGCGGGCCCAATTGGTTGACGGTTTTTTTACTTTTTATTTTACTCATTTTTTATTTATCTCAAAAATAAAATTATAAAATTATATAAATTTACAGAATATCATATAATTAATCAAAAAATCATATTAACCAACTAGAAATCATTTTTCACAATTTAGCACAAATATAAGTTTATTTATCATGAGTTAAGGCTAAAATTATAATATCACTAAATTATTAACTCATGGTAATGAAGACTTATCAATACTATCTTACAACCACTATAATAAGCACATCTCTAAATTTAAAATCCTAGATGGTTGACTACGATAAGACATAATTTCATTAAATTAAATCTCACAGTGGTGGAAAAACATAAGAAAATATTGGATGGAATGATATAAGTCACTGAAGAGTGAAGAGTAGGTCTTGGCACAAGTATAGTGCAATGAGTGGTGCAGCAAGCCTCGAGTTGCATAGAAAGTGGAAGGATGGTGACTGAAAACTCCGCTGATCAGTCTTCTATTCATGAATCAAGCTCTTCGGCTAGGTCTTCATGGATCCAATTGTGCGGTCAATTGGCGGGGGGTGGGGGGGTTTCAAGGGTGTAGCTGCCCCCTTGCAACGTTCAGGGCAGCGCCCCAAAACCTAAATCAGCGATGTTTCATGTGCCCTTTTGATGGAGGAGTCTTGACGCTTCATGTCTGGACAAGTGGTAGGGAGAATCACCATGTGCGTGGGCAGTGGATGCGTGAATATGCTGGCTGCACACGATCAGAAGGGGACCTCATGAAGGATGTTGACTGTGAGGAGTCAGGGACAATGATGTCCACGAGCAGCGGGCGATGTCCGTGGGTTGCGGGCTCTGTCCATGGGTGGCAGATGATGCCCACAGCTGGCAGGCAACGTCTGCAAGCAGCAGATGAGTCCGCAGGCAGTAGGCAATGTCTGTGGCTGGCAGGTGGCTTCTGTGAGTGGCCGGCAACAGCTATAGGTGGATGATGTACATGAGCAGTGGGTGACATCTGCAGACAGGAGGCTGTGTCCCCGGGCGGCAGGCTATGCCCATGGCTGGCAAACAACTTCTGTGGATGGCAGATGAGTCCGCAGGCAGTAGGTGATGTCTGTGGCTGGCTGGCAGCTTCCGTGGGTGGCAGGCAATATCCACAGGCAGGTTGACATCTGGCAGGCAATGTCCACAGGTGGTAGACAAATCTGCGGGAGGCAGGATACGTCCATGATTGGCAGAAGACGTCTGTGGGTGGCAGATAAGGTCCACGGTGACAGGGGGCACCTACAGTGTCAGGAGACATCTGCAGCAGTAGCAGACATTTGTGGGTGAGAGAGGATTCCACAAAGGTAAGTGATGTGCACTTGTCAGGAGGACAGGCAGATGAAGGGTCACCTCTCAGTGACAGCAGCGGGGGCAGTTATGATGGCGGCAGTGGTGGCGCCTAAGAGGAAACTTGAGGGTAAACTCTGAAAGTGATGTTTTTAAATTTCAAAATTCACCAAAACAATTCATTACACCACTGACCCTATTTATAGGTTCCAAATTGATTAAAGAAAACTAACTGAAAAGAAACCCTAAAAATAAATAAAATTCAGATCTAAGAATCTAGGTTGGCACTGACAACATGGCATGAAACCTATGCTAGTCATTTCCTCCTGTGGTGGTGCCGCCTCTTCACATGGTGGGGCTGGGATGTTTGCGCCATCAATTTGACTTGAACACTCTACATCCCCAAATGGGCAATTTTAGGGGAGAATGGCTGGAGGAGAGAGAGAGAAGAAAGACGGTTTGCACACCTCAAACCTTAGAAAAATAAGAAAAAGAATGCATCAAAGACAAGACACCATCTAATGTTGGGTGATTGGTGCAAACAAGAAGACCATCAATCCACCTAGATCAGGAGCTTACCACTTCAAGACAGATTAGGAAAGAGTAGGAGAGATGAAACCGATGTTGTTTTATTTCAATGATGCCATTGCTGGCTACACTCCAAGCAATTCTGTTCACATGTTTCATACGAATCAAGATATTTTGATCACCATGAATGACAATTCTAAAGTCACCATAATAAGGACTTTGGAGGACAGCACAAAGGGCATATTTGAATGTTGAATCTATTGAATAAATGAGTAACTCAATAAATAACTAATCAATTAGAGACACTACTTAAAAGTCATTGTTGTACATATCTTTAAAAGACAACCTCTCCTGAACTAAGAGCATGATTTTGCAAAACATTTTAGCTTTCCTTTACATTTAGCAACCACTATACATATACAAATTTTTGTTTGGGTTTAGGTTGGTTTCTGCATCTTTGTATATAGAAGTGTGTTATTGCATGGACCCACACGACGTCTAGGCCTTCTTTCATGGCCTTTCAACTCCAACTTATCATATGAAGAAGGATTGTAGAGTCTATAAGTGAACCCAGCTCATGAACTGATTGGTCATTGGCGATGTATGCCAACAGATAGGTTCACAGGAAGGGAACAAAGTTTTAATGAATGCCTACTCTCACTTCTTTGGTTGGATTTAGGGATGGAGAGCGTATAGATTTAGTGAAGGGAGAGAGCCATTGATGAATCTCCATTCATTTATTAAACAACAATCAATGTGGTCCCCCTTTTGTCAGCGTAGGAGAGAGCCATTAGTCTCTCTCCCAATCTCTCTCTCTCTCTCTTGCTATCTATCTATCTATCTATATCTCTCTCTCTCTCTGAAGAAAGAGAAAAACTACCTACTCTTTGACATATAAGGAGAGAAACAATGAGTTCTAACAAGAGAATCTCTGTCATTCTGCTGTACTTGACAAGTTTGCAAAGATATCTTGGTTAGGGTTGGGCCCCACATGCTAATATGTCTTTTATAGAGAGGACAGACAGAGCCTCGGTTCTTTCTGTTGCCTAGAGGAGGACAAATACCAACTGTTGACTTGAATTCTCTCATGTCCCGACAAAGATTGCTGTGTTGAGGTTTCGGGATATTGGGCAAGCCTTTTGCTAGATAGCAACCACAGAAGACCACCAGCAGAAGCCTAGGGGCTCCTTTGGAGCACGGTGGTCGCCCAATGGAGGAGATGACATTGACCATAGAGAGCTAGCTGTTATGTGTGGTAATTCAATGAAAGGCAAGAACATTGAGTGAGTGAGTGAGTGAGTGAGTGAGTGTGTGTGTGTGTGTGTGAGAGAGAGAGAGAGAGAGAGAGAGAGAGAGAGAATGGTGACAAATGAGACCTGTCTCCACCAGTGCATGAGCTTGAGGCAATAGGCAATAGGGGAGACCCTACCCACACATATTCAGCTGGATCGAGGAGCATGAGCAAAGATGAAGGACCTTGGGTTCCGCCATATAGTCTGAGGTGCCTTCATGTTTTCCTTTCCTTCATTTCCCTCATCTGTGAACTGCGTGAGTTCTAGTTTGCCCCATGTGGGGCCTCCCATCCCTAGGGTCCATGTTGGGCCCATGATGGGGATGAGAAGAGGCCCATTTCCCTTCTATTTTCTTCTCTTTCCTCTCTTCTCCTTTTGGGCCATACATGTCCAGGCCCAATTGGAGAAGAGGGCGTCCTTTTCCTTACTTCTCTTCTCTTTTGGGTCATTCTCGTTTGGGCCCAATCGGAGAGGAGGGCCCCATCCTGGACTTTATGTGTTTCCTTTGGCACCTTGGCATCTTGGGCCTCAAGCATGGCCCTCCACCCTTGGCCCATGTGAGCCCCGATATAAGGGGTGGAGAGCCACCTCCAAGGCCCCCTCCCCCTCCTCCCATCAAATTTAATGAGAACTTATATTTTGATTGAGAGTTTCATTTGGGGAGAGTCAGAGAGGAAGAGAGTGCTGCCAAGCCACCACTGTCACTACCAGGTCGCTGGCCACCAGCCGTGCGCGCCCGCCGCACGCCCGGCACGTGCCCCGCTGCCCGCCCGTCATGCGGCCGTTGCAGTGCCTCTGTGCATGCGCCACACGTCAGCCTGCGCTCCACTGCGACTACCCCAGGGACACCCACCTGTGCGCCTCCAGCCACTTGGTCGCATTCCTTCCTCCAGACACCGCCCAGCGCTCACCCGGCGCTGCCGTTACACACCCCCCCCGCTGCCTGCTGTGCGACGGCTGGGTACTTCCTGCCAAGCTGCAACCCTGCCAGCAGCTGCCGCCGCCGTCACCTCCGGGGCTCACGCTGCCGTGCTGTCATTGTCCCTGCTCACGCACAAGGACCTCACCTGCTACAACTGATCGGGCCTCAGTCTCGCAGGTTAACTCTTAACCCCCTCCACTGAGTTACCTCGTTTAGTATCTTCTGCACCTGCTCCACCGCCGACGGCCTAGCTAGTTTAGAATGGATTAGGGTTCCCCACCAAGCAACTCTGACGCGCACACCAGGACTGTCACATTGATCGTCGACACTTGCAGCGGAGCTGTGTCGACGACACTAAGCCCTCACCTACCGGACGTGGGCTAGGAGGATCACCCTGAATCAGCACCACCTGGCGATGCCCCAACACGACAGATTGTCGACTACACTGCACTTCAGTACCTACCTGCACATAGTTGGATTCGGCCTTCATCATTCAGAGTCCCTAGTTGGCATTATCTGGTGGCACATAGGGTTCCCTTCCCTTGTTACCTCTCCCACGTCTAGTTGTCGGGTGGGTTTACTGGCCCATCCTGCATCAGAGAGAGAGAGAGAGGGGGGGGGGGTTACACGTATATTTCGGGCCTATATTTCTGTTAACATCCCCACGTATGCTCAGTCGAGTGGTAAACTTTGACATCGCAGGTTGCCCCCTGAAGGCTTCAGAGTGTTAATCGCCGATCTTTATCTAATTGGATCCCAAAAAAATCATAGAGGGGCTCATATGTGAAATTCGATTAGGCGCTCTCGTCTTAGTCCCCTAGAAAAATGATATGCCACATAAATCCCCCTATTTACTTGTCATTAGTTCAAGAAGAAAGCCTGCTTGAGTGTCATTGGGACTATTCTCCAAATAATGAAACCAAGAGGTATAATACAGATTTAGTATGCCGACCGGGGTGCAGCTGGATTTTTCTCTTCCTCGTCTTTATTAGAGGTGATGGGGATGCAACAGACATACTAAACGATGGAGATCATTCAGTTGGACGACAGCGATCTATGGACTTGAGCCAAGCACGATGGATGGAATTGCGTCCTCTTATGGAACACTAATCTGCACTGTTGTTACACCTCACCCTGGACCATTACATCCCATGCTGCAGATCTTCCCTTCTGGGAGGATGCCGGAGTAAAAAGGAGGGTCAAGTGAAAGACAGTGGAAAATTGGAGTTAAAGTGGCTTGGCTCCAATGACCGTTACTCGCCGAGAGGGCCACTTTGGGGAGGGGGAGAGAGAGAGAGAGAATGGGCCAAGCTAGTGAGCCCATTACTTGATGAATGTCAAGGTTTCATCCCACTTGTCGTTGGAAAAGGATCCTATGCCGCAGCACAAAGAACATTGTACAAAGAGATCAAGAGAGAAACAACAACCCACAAGGAAGAAGAACATCAACGCTCTCTGTTATTCCATGAAAAGGGGGGCATACATTTTAAAAGGGTTTGCCGGGCTCGATTATAGCAAACTTGCCAAACTAGTATGTGGGACCTAACTGTCCCAAGAAAGGAATATAAGAAAGTAGTGGGCATTCCATCTCCCATCTCCTTAGTTGATGCCTTATGGGCTCTGATCAATGTCAAGCTTATTCCATTCAATTTTCCCCTTAAGCTTGATGCTCACTATCAGTGCTGCAAACTCTCAGCTTTTGATGAAGTTCAATGAACTTGAGTCTACCAAGGGCTTTTGTGAACATATCCGCCAACTGATCAACTAGTTAAATATGCTCCAACTCAATCTTCTTTTCTACCACAATGTTCTAATAAAGTGATACTGTGTATCTATATGCTTCGAACGATTATGGAGCATTGGTTCTTGCATAAAGCAATGGTTGACTTATTATCAACATTTTGCCTAGAAAAAGTACCATACTAGTTATATTTTTCTTGTCTTCCCGGTCTCCTACATGATTACTGTCACTATTCCTTGTCAAATTCAACTCTGTTGATCCCTTCCTGTAGCAGAGCCCATAGTCTATGTTCCCTTGATATATCTTAGGACCCTCTTGGTTGCTATTACAAGCTCTATTGTTGGACAGTCCATATACCTACTCAAAAGCTTAAAAGTAAGATAGATCAAGTCTATTGTGAGTGAGATACCTTATACTCCCAATTAAGCTTTTGACATAGATTGAATTTACTAGAGTGTGAGTCCCCTCTCTACGAAATCTTTGCCTGACTTCAAGAGGTGCTGACATTGAATTACAATTCAACATTTGATTGCTCTTAAGTCGTTGTTATAAATAAGAGAGAGAGAGAGAGAGAGAGAGAGAGAGAGAGAGAGCTACATGGATCTGAATAGAGTAGAAAGAGGTAGAGCTGAGGTTTCAATACATCGTAAATAGTATTCACTTTAATCATATTTCTTTCAAGGTACTCGGAAGATATTATGATTTCTTATATCCTTTGTAGTGGGAACTTTACAAATCTAACAGTGGTAATGGTGAAAAATATATAATTCTTTATGATGTAAAAGTGGTTTTGCTCTAAATTATCCCCATGACAGGTAATATGTCACAGATCCATTAGCTTGTTAACAGATCTTTGACTGCTGTGTAAAATGGGATTCGTCTTCCCTCATTTGACTAATTATTGCAAAATGCTTAATAAATTTATAAAGAACTTGATTTGGGTTAGGCCACACACACACACCTATGGCATCTAGAGAGCCAATTTTGTCTGTTGCCCTGGAGGAGAAATGCCAACAGTCGCCAAGATGAAGTCTTTCATATCTCGATAGAGATTGCCGGTGGTGATGTCTCAGAATATTGAGCATCTTCTGCTGGACTGCAATCCCTAGAGATGGCTGACAGACATTTTGGGGTGATGCTTTGGACAGTGGCTGTCTCCAGTGGAAGCGACGGGGGGGAGGAGGAGCTTGCTGTGGATGAAGTCGGCCACAGAAAGCCAGCCATTCTATGTAGTCATTCAAGGAAAGACAAGAACACAGAGAGAGAGAGAGAGAGAGAGAGAGAGAGAGAGAGATAAGGAACAGAATGAAAGAAGGTAAAAAAAAGGTTTTAAATCAATGAATAGTGTCAGGTCATTGTAGTGCTTGACTTAGAAACTTGATGAAGGACATGTATGATAAATATGCTAGATTTGGACTAGGTTGACTAAAGATGATATAAGATGGATAAATCAAGCCACAAATCACATCATCGATTTGAACCTTTGATGGTGTAACCCTATTTCTTGACCGAGGGTGGGAGTACTGCTTAACAACCACTATGATAAATAAAACTCTAAATTCAAAATCTCAGACGGTTGATCATAAGAAAACACAAATCTATTAAATTAAATCTGATGGCGGTGGAAAAACACATAAAAAAAATACTAGATGAAATAATATAAGTCACCGAAGAGTGAAGAGGAGACCTTCAGCACTAATATAGCGCGCGAACATTGCGGTGAGCCTCGAGTTGCGGGGGTAGTGGAAGGACAGTGATTGGAAAGTCTGCTGATCAGTCTTCTATTTGTGAATCAAGCTCTTCAACAAGGCCTTTGTGGATCCAACTGTGCAGTCAGTTGTCAAGGATTTAAGGGGATAGCTGCCCCCTTGCAGGGATCGGGGCAGCACTCTGAAACCAAAATAGGTGATGGTTCCACATGTCCTTTTGATAGAGGAGTCTTCACCGTGTGCGTGGGCAGTGGACACGTGAATACGCCGGCTGCACACGATCAAAAGGGGACCTCACAGAGGGCATTGACCATGAGGAGTCGGGGAGGATGACATCCGTGAGTGGCAGGTGACCTCTGCGGTAGCAGGTTGCATCTGCGGGCGGTAGGCGATGCCCACGGCCTGTAGGCGATGTCTGTGGGTGGCAGACAAGTCTGCGGGCGGTAGGTGACGTCGCGGGCGGGTCTATGGCTGGAAGGTGACGTCTGCAATTAACAGACAACGACTGCGAACGGTTGATGAGGTTCATGATGGCAGAAGACGTCCGCGATGGCAGGGCATGTCTGCAGCAGCAGGATGTGTTTGCGGTGGCAAGATACATCTGCAGCCACATGAGACATCTGCAGTGGCAAGAAACGTCCGGGGACGACAGGGGAGTTCGCAGAAACCAGGCGATGTGCACTCGTTAGGAGGATGTGCAGGAGGACAGTCGCCTCTCAGTGGCGGTGGCGGCGGTGGCGGTTACGACAGCAGTGGCAGCGGTGGTGGCTGAGAGGAAACCCAAGGTAAACTCTAAAAAATGATGTTTTAAATTCCAAAATTCACCAAAAGAGTCCATTACACTGCTGACCCTATTTATAGGTTCAACAATAAAAGAAAACTAACTTAAAAGAAACCCTAAAAATAAATAAAATTTGGATCTAAGATCCTAGGTTGGCGTTGATGATGTTGCATGCCACCTATGCTGGTCGTCTCCTCCTGTGGTGGCACTGCCTCTTCACATGGTGGGCTGGGATGTTTGCCCCACCAAAACTCAATAGCGTATTGCCGTGATATTGGTCAAGAACACCGACATCAGCCATCTTCCTACACCACACTCGCATGCTCTATTTGTTCTGCTTCTACCTCAGCTGCTCAACAATCCTACCCACCGTCTCTCTCTTTCTCTCCACTCTTGGATCTCTCACTCGTCATCCTCTCACCATCTCCCCTATCTCTTACTACACTCTCTCTTTCTGCTCTCTCTATCTCTCTTCAGCCTTCTTCCTCTCTCTCGCTGTGCTCTCTCTCTCACACACACACCCCTTCTCTCTCTTCTCACCATTTCCTTTTTCTCGTTTTCTCTTTCTTTTGCTCTTTCTCTGTTTGTCTCTCTACTATATGTGCGTTTTTGAAAGTGAACTTGAGGGGACCAAGGGAAAGAGGTGTGATAAGTCTTCATTATCATGAGTTAATAATTTAGTAAGATGATGTTTTTACTCTTAACTCATGATAAATAGACTTATTTTTGTGTTAAATCGTGAGAAGTGGTTTCTAGTTGATTAATATGAATTTTTGCTTAATTACATGATTTTATAATTTTATTTTGTTGAGAGAAATGAAAAAAAAATATTTAAGGAAAAAGCAAAAATATCCGCCAGCCAACCGAGCCCGCTAGCGGGTCGGAGGCCCAATCGGGGGGAGCTACTAAGCGGCTAAGGACCGCAAGCTCAAGGCTTGAGTGGCTAAGGACCAGACCGCGAGCTCGAGGCTCAAGTGGCTGGCGAAGCGGACTGCGAGCTAGGCACTCAAGCGGCTGATATGTGCGTCACTCCCCTTCCACGTCACCGGTGGCCAGCCGAGCATGGGGCAAGGAGTGTTGTACACACGTGGGTGATTTGTACCTATTGATGGGTAATGAAGCGCCTATAATATATGCGCGTGAAAGTCACTCAGAAAACCAATGTGAGACTAAATCTCGCGCCTTACTTTTTCCCGCATATTTTATAAATGACATAAATGCCCCTCAATGACCGATATAAAATGATCCTTATGATGTCATAGATTGAGGGCATTTTAGTACTTATCTCATCTCTCTCTCTTTCTCTCTCTCGCAGGCGGACAACCGGTGAAGAAATCGCGATTTCCGGAGAGTGATTAAGCTGCAAAAATCACCAAAAATTCATCAAAAACTTAGTCAACGTGATTTGTGGAGCATCGTGGCCGAAATTGGTGTAAGATTCTGGACAAAACATCGCGAACTCAACGAAGAAATCATCTCCGCTTGATCGACGAACAAGCCATCGCCGGAAAGAGGACAATCCGCCGAGAAAACAGTCACCACCTCCTGAGAGTGTACCAGATGCGATAAAGGGCCTCCTCTTGCTGTGCTGACTTGAGGACGAAGCCCCTGAGACATGCCCCATCTCCATCCAGCACACCTCCATCGAGTGATAGTTGCCGGAGGGCCGCAAGTCGCCATTTTCTGTTCTGCCGGGTGACAGCTGCCGGAAATGATTTGGCGATCCATTCCACCGATTTCTGGGCTTTGAAAGAAGTTCTAGAGATCACCCACGTCGTCTTTGTCCAAGGAGAGCCTTCGAGGCCATGGACATTATATGATTTCTTTTCTGAACATGTAGAATTCCGGCGATCGCCGCCACGAAGTCGGAACTCTGTTTTTCCTGTTTTAAACTTTATTTTCAGTTAAATTAGTAATCTTTGGCACGATTTCAGCATCCAAAATATTTCATACTTGAGTTATGATTCTTCGGGCTTTTAGAGAACTAAATTTGATCTATTAATTTCACAGTAATCGCTTACGAAAGAATCATAGGTTGGAACTCTATTTCCGCTCGATTCGTGTTCTTCAGGCGCTGACGTCACCTGACGTCATTGTCTTATTTCCTTTTCACATTTATTAAATAGATTATATTTATCATTCAGTTAAAAAATTATAAAAAAATCATATTCCTTTAGGAAAATTCTGAAATATTACCCAATATTATATTACATCCCTGTGATTGACCTGGAAATTTCTCACTATTTTTAGAATTTTTTATCAATTTATAATTGATTTATTCACTCTGATAAACATTTAAAATTCCAAGAATTGGTCTTTTCTAGTTTTATAAAAATTTAAAATTTACATAATTTATTATATAACGATTAGTTCACGTCAAGGTGTTACTAAAGCCTCTACAAGAAAAACAAAGAGAGAAAAATAGATGGAGAGATCTTCAACGAGCCACATTGCATCCCTTAAAGAAGATGAAATTTTAGAGAAGTTTAATGAAAAAGACTCAAAATGGGTGGCTGCATTTTATGGGGTTTAACTGTTTGCTTTCTATTCCTAAACTCAATTCTCTCACTATTGCCACAGATTCTACATGCGTGGGTGAGGAGAGTTGGGAAGACTGGGAAGGGGAGGAAGCATGTGTGGATGATGAAGCACCGCCTCTGGGTATTTGGGCTAATATACCTACCCCAATAGTCAGCTTGAAATAGATGTGAAAATCCCAATAAATGCACAAAAATTTGAATTGTTTTTCTTTCTTCTGATTTTCCTGTTCTTCTCTTGACATTTAGAAATTGTTCACAATGTATCGACCCTGGATATTCAGGTTAGTGTAAATTTAATATTAAATATGCATTTATCAAGAATGTCTTCAAATAAAATAACTTTGCTGAAATATATTATAAAATATATTCTACTCTTTTCCATATAATCTCATTGTATTTGAAATCAATTAATTTGATATTCATTATCATTTTTCATTGATTAGCTTAGAAAAATTACACAATTTTTATGATGTAAAATGAGGGCGGATGTTGCTTAATGGGCTTACCTACGGCCTAGATGGACGAGGAATATTCATATTGGGCCACTAAAAGCCCTGAATAAGGGCCCATTAAACAAGGGAATCACTTGACCATGGTACGGAGCAGTCAAGGTCGCTATGGTTTCGTACGGCGGAGTACTAGGGGGGGACTCGAAATGACGTAATTACCCTCGCTTCCGGCGGAGTACTAGGGGGATCTTCTTAGCCTTTCCACCAAGATTGCTGGTACGTGTCGTCACGCGAGGAAGAAAGAGAGAGGAGAGAGAGAGAGAGAGCGAGAGAGGACGGAAGAGCCCCCGCCGCTCACGACGGAGCAGCAGCCATTGTAGCCGCCGAGAAACCCCTCGCCGGCGCCGAGGAAGACGACGATTAAACGACGAATGAGCGCAAGCGAGCAGAAACGACGGCGGAGGCCGAGCTGAAGCTCCCGGAGAAGAAGGAGAGAGGGAAGGAGAAGAAATGGCGGAAAGAGCCCACATCAGCAGCAGATTGGAGCGAGCTCGGGAAATCTAAGAAAACTCGACTGACGGCGAGGAAGGCCGCCGCAGCCATGGCGGAGGAAGGGACGTTAGGCTTTCCTCTCTGACAAAGGATGAATGGATAGATGGATGCATCAGTTAAAAAAGACCAAATCACAACCGTCTTCACACAGTCCCCCTCTCCTCTTCCGAACCAGGCGAAAAAGCCCTAAAAAACGCCGTCAGACCCCGGTCTTCTGCAGCAGCGGCGGCGACGGGGGGAAGGTGGCGTCCTGCTTGCAATGGGCGGAGAGGAGACCGAAGGTGTCGGGGCCGGCGAGGCTGCCCAGCTCCACGAAGCCCTCGAGGGCGAGGTCCCTGAAACGGGCCTCGTCGTAGCCCAGGATCTCGAGGACCCGCCGGAAGAACTCGGCGGCGCAGGGGAGGACGGGGCCGCCGGTGGCGGAGAAGCCGAACCCCTCCTCGGCGCGGGTGAGGAGGGAGGAGAAGACCGGGAAGGCGAGGAAGCTCGTGGGGATGAAGAAGCGCCGCCTCTCTCATTTTGCTAAACTATCATATAAAATCTATTCTACTATTTTCCATATAATCTCATTGTACTTGAAATCAAGTAATTTGATATTTCTTCTCATTTTTCATTGGTTACATTAGAAAAATTAAATATCCTTATGATGTAAAAATTGTTATACTCTGAATTATCCCCATGTCCGATAATGTGGCACAGATCCATTAGCCCCTTAATGGATCCTCGACTACTGCCCAAAAAGGGTCCGCCCTCCCTCATTTGACTAATGATTATAAAAGGCTTAATAAATTTATTAATATCTTGGTTCGGGTTAGGCCACACGCCACCCTATGACATCTAGAGAGAGAGAGAGAGAGAAGAGAGAGGATGGCTGTACATTCCCGCTGTCCGGTGGGCCTTAATTTTTCCGCACATCCAATAGGCCGTATCTGGGCCGCGAATTTCCAAGTCCAGCTGTAAACTCCGCCGCGGCTGGCCGCCTCCACAAGACTTCAGAGAGTTTGCAGTTTTAAATGGATTGAATGCCAACAGAATAATAAAAGAGGGGCTTAAATGAGAAATTTACATGAACATTCTTGCTTTACTTTCCAAACAAACAAAGCAGCCTATCTGCAGATCTCCCAAAATGATTTTTATTTTGTTCTTGAAGTGAAGAAAGTCAGCCAACCCTCGTTGGGAATATTCTCCAAATGATGAAAAACAGCCCATCCGGTAGAGGACGACGACGACCGGGTATAACAGGCATTTATGCGTTCCGACGGGGTGCAGCCGGATCTTCTTCTTCTTCTTCTTCTTCTCGGTGGAAGGTTATGGAATGCGACGGAGGTACTGAACGACGGGGATCTATGGATCGATCCGAGGACGATGGATGGATAGCATCCTTTTCAGAGATGGTAAGATGGAGAACCAGATGACTGAGGATCGATAAAAACAGATAGATAGATAGATAGATAGATAGATAGATAGATAGATAGAGAGAGAGAGAGAGAGAGACAGAGAGAGAGAGAGAGAGAGAGAGAGAGACAGAGAGATAGAGAGAGAGAGAGAGAGAGAGAGAGACAGACAGACAGAGAGACAGAGAGAGAGACAGAGAGAGAGAGATAGAGAGAGAAAGAGAGAGTGAGAGAGAGAGAGACAGAGAGGGAGACAGAGAGAGAGAGATAGAGAGAGAGAGAGAGTGTGAGAGAGAGAGTGAGAGAGAGAGACAGAGAGAGAGAGAGTGTGTGAGAGAGAGAGTGAGAGAGAGAGAGAGAGAGAGAGTAGTAGGTTCTAGGGAGGGATAGGTCAGCCACAGATGGGCTTCCGTGTTGGTTGCTGGAAGCGGTCCAGCCTCTGTGGAGAAAAACTAAAAAAACTCGACTGCAGGCGAGCCAGGCAGCCGCAGTTATGGGGGAGGAACGGTCATTTGGGTTTCCTTTCCAAGAAGAAGGATGGATGAACGCCATTCATGGCGTTCTCTACGGTTTTTGTTGGTATTGCATGATGATTTTTGTATGGTAACCTCTAGTGGATTGTTGGGGCATTGTCTTACATTAAATTATTTCCAGTTAAAACGGTCCTGAGAAAATACCATATCTAACAGTAATGGTAAAGACCCTTTCCATTTTTATCCGCAACATTATATAAATCCGTTTATGATTAATGCCCCAATTACTTTCCACAGATTGTCCATTTGTCACTGCGAAAGAATTTGTAAAAGGAGAACAACACATAGAGGACTGTTAAACACATTTGTCTTGGATTGAAAAAGCTGAAGTACAGTAACTGGTGCATATAAGGAGACCATCTAAAACCAAGCACCGTCTTGCGCTGGCTTGTTGAACACGGACATGACGGCGGCGGAGTGGCGGTGGGGGCGTGAATAGAAGGGAGGAGGAGAGAGAATTGGGGCCTGACGGGGTGCCGCCGAGGAGATACGGCACGCAGCCCTCCGGGCGGAGACTGTGAGCTCAACGGCGGCGACGGCAGCAGTTGTGAGCACAGCAGCGGCGACCGGCGGCGGCGACCATAGCGGCACTACGGCGACAGCTGCGGAGCCTTTAATTTCAGTATCGTTCCTCTATTCCGAGTGACAGGAGGAGATATCGGAATAGCGGAGCAGGGGGGCTCTATACTAATCTTCCTTAAAGTCGATTTGCGTTTCAGAACGACAGCGGAAAACAGGAGTTGGGGTGGCCCGGCTCCGCGAAGCGTTTGCCGGCGGAGGGGCCGTTCTAGAGAGAGAGAGAGAGAGAGAGAGAGGTCAGCCACAGAGGGGTCCTCTTCCAAACCAGGCGAAAAACCCTAGAGAATGCCGGCAGAGCCTGACCTTCTGCATGAGTGGCGGGGGCTGCGGCGGCGGTGGTTGGAAGGTATCGAGGGCGAGGTTCCTGAAACGTGCGTCGTCGTAATCGAGGTTCTCCAGGACCGGCCGGAAGAACTCGGCGGCGGAGAAGCCGCAGTCTTCCTCAGCGCGGGTGAGGAGGGAGGAGAAGACCGGGAAGGCGAGGAGAAGCGCGTGGGGAAGTGTTGAGATTTCGGCCACTTTGCTGCATTCGCGGGGACGGCGATCTCTTCCAACGACTGACCGTCGTAACAGACCTTTAGTGTGCCGGACGGACCCCCAACAACCTCTCGAGCCCAGGCAGACAGGATCGGCCGGTTATACACGAGACCGGCTGCCAGGAGACGAACCAGAAGTCGACGCTGACGCAACCATAGATGATCGGGACGCCGGCAACGAACGAGGACGTCCAGAGCTGCATAAGAAGCGGGTGGGGATGACGAAGAGTCCTTTTTTTGAAGGTCTATTGAGTATTTCTTCTGTTCGGGGTATAACATATCACCCATGCGGGGTACCCATCAGGAAGACTGCTGCCAATGGTATGGTATAACCTGCGACCCCAACACCAGTCGTGTGGTCGAGATCAATTTGTGGAGCGACACGGAGGAGACACGGCGCCCAAACCTCACTATGCTGGCCATGTTTGGGCAGCTAGAGAGTTTGAGTCTAGGGTATAATAACATAGGCGCTGGCATTCCAGAGGGTAAGTAACACCCTCTTATTGTGTTGAGAAATTTGTTTATATATACATATATGTATTCTCATCCATGTCTCACGTGATCATGAGACTAAAACTTTCAGTTTTTTTTGTTTGGCAATTATTTGCAGCTTGAAGCTCCTAGAGGTTTTGGATCTGACAGGCAATAAATTGGAGGGCTCCATCCCATCATGTTTGTGTACCTTAAGATCCATGAGAGAACTCAATCTATTTGATAATAATATGTTAGGTGACATCCCCTCTTGTTTTAGTAACTTTCACTTCTTGACAGGTTTCCATTTACCCAGCAATGACTTCCAAGGGAACTACTCATCTTGGTTGTGCCACATGCATTCCTTGACAGGTCTCACTCTAATTAACAATAGATTCCCAAGTAGTACTCCTTCATGCCTGAGCAACTTGAATAAGCTTAGCTACCTGTATCTTGGTGGTGATATGTTCATGGGAAGTATCTCTTCCTCCATCTTCAATAATCTCACCGACCTGACTTCTCTTTGAATTCACGTTGGTGAATTGGAAGTAGCTTTACAATTTTCAGTACTTGCCAACCTTTCCAAACTTTCTATCGTAGAAATCTCCTCTAAGGGTGGTTTAGAGATCAACACGGAGTATCCCATCTCTTGGGTCCCATCTTTTTAGCTTACAGGTTTGTATATTGTTGACTCTATGGTGAATAGGCATAGTGGTAACCAAGTTCCTTCCTTCCTTTGGGACCAAGAGAGAATAGGCTTATTGATTTTATTGAATACTTCAATTAGAGGGACACCACCCATAGGCCTCTTTTGCAACTCCACTTTATCTTCCCTAGATTTGAGATGGAACAAATTTTCTAGCCCATTTCTTCTCCCATGCCACAATGCTTCTCAAAATGTTCGACAAATCGATTTATCCTTTAATGATATAAGTGGGTTGTTACCTGAAAATATCTACTTCTCTTTTCCCCTGTTGGAGCTTTTTATATTATCAGGAAACAAATTGGAAGGGCCCATTCCTACATCCTTGGGGTATGCACCTGTGTCTCTACTTGATTTCAGTAACAATTATTTCTCAAGAAAAATGCCTTATTCTTTGACAAGAAACCAGACAACATTACAATATTTAGATGTGTCTTACAATCACTTGGAAGGAGAGATGCTCCCTTTTGATGCCAATATGTCAAATTTACAATATTTGATCATTAACAATAACAGCTTCACAGGTTCACTTCTCCCAAGGTTGTTCAACTCTTCTAGTCTAGAATTTCTACTTGCTGGATATAATAGTTTTACAGATGATTTCTCTCACAACTTACCTTATTTCCGCAATATGTCAATACTTTCCTTAAGAGAGAATCGTATTCAAGGCTACCTCCCTAAATAGCTATGTCAAATGCAATATCTACAGTCCCTAGATCTTTCTAGAAACAACTTGTCTCAAAAATTTTACCATGTCTAAATAATATTTCATCTTGGATATCAACAAGTCCAAAATTGCTCTCCCCATGGATTCGCACTGGACAATTAGTATTGTTGAAGTCTAAGAATTTTCTTCATTCATACGAAGGTGATCTTCTCAAGCTGATGACTCACCTCGATTTGTCAATGAACATGATTAGCGGCATCATTCCACAAGAAATTGGAAAACTTAGGAGACTTTGGTCATTAGACTTATCAAATAACCACATCCAAGGTTCTTTGCCAGTGGCAATGGCAGACATGGATAATTTAGAGAGTTTAGATCTCTCACATAATAATTTAAGTGGTTCTATTTCCAATGAAATGGTTCGACTCTCCTTTCTTTCAACTTTTAATGTCGCCTTCAACAACTTGACTGGTATGATCCCGAATGGTGTACAATTCAGAACTTTTTCAAAGAGTAGTTTTGAAGGCAATCATGGATTATGTGGACTGCCACTTGAGAAAGTATGCTCTCATCACAATAAGAGTGTGGAAGATATGGCAAGAGGAGAGACAAAAGAGTATGATGATACTCTATTCTTTTCATTTGTCACAATGTCATTTGTTTTGGGTTTCTGGGGGTTTATTGCCAGCCTCTTTTTCAATATGAGTTTGAGGATGAAATATTTCAAGTGCATTGATCAATACAATATCACATGTATCTAAGGGACCCTTCAAAATTTTCATCTCCTAGATAAATAGATTTGTATTGTCATGAATGATTTTGTATGGTCAAACTACAATGAATTATTTATAACTTTTCTTCAACTTAATTTTTCTAATTCATATGGCCCATGTTAGGGGGAACCAAATAAAATAAACTTGGGGGGTGAGGGTTGCCCAATAGTCCTACCTACTCTCTCATGGGGGAATATCTTCTGCCCTCTCTTTCTCTCTTCGGCCTACTCTCTCTCTATCTCTCTCTCTCTCTCTCTCTCCTCTCTCTCATGAGGGAACTCTCTCTTCTACCCTCTCTTTCTCTCTTTGGTCCTCTCTCTCTCTCTCTCTCTCTCTCTCTCATTGTCTCTCATAGTTAGACATACACAAAGATGCCTTATCTCACTTCTTGCCATTTCTTCCTTCTCATTCTATCTTTCTTTACTCTTTCTCTTTCTATCTCTCTATTGTATGTGTGTTTGATGTAGGGTACTATGATCATGATCAATCATCGATCTGATCAGAATGATCGATGATCTGATCAGCCAAAATTGCTGATCATGATCATCGATTGTTGTGATCAACAATCTGATCGATCATGATCGGTTGATCGTCATTTAATATTATTATATCATATAGTCAAGTGATCACGTGCCTAAATATTTTATATAAATATATAATATATATATTAAATATATATTTAAATTATTAGGCTTAAGTTTTAGTTTTATTAAGACATATATTATGCCTAATAACTATATTAATATATACATAAATTAAGCTTTGTAACAATAATATGCATATATTAGTCGTAATTATTTTATTTATATATATATAATGAGATTAAATGAACTTCTATCCAACCTACATGAAATAGATTTCTAGATATATTTATGAACTTTGTTAATGAGAGAGAGGAAGAGAGATACAAAGAGTGAGGGGCGAGAGAGAGAGAGAGAGAGAGAGAGAGAGAGAGAGAGAGAGAGAGAGAGAGAGAGAGAGGTGGCAGTGGTGAAGCTAGCAGCGGTGAAGTCGGTCTCTTTGACAAGAAGAGGATAGAGGTGGTAGGAGTGAGAAAGTGAGAGACGAGAGAGATTTAATCTCTCTCTCATCGATGTGAATCGTAACCATTGGATGATGAAAGGTTGTCATCCAACAGATAGTAAACTGTAGCCATCAATCCACCAATTGATCAACAATTGATCAAGGACCCGAGTTGTGATCGTGATCGTGGTTGTTTTCCATGATCGTGATCGTCGATCGATCGATCATGATCATTAGTCTGTGGGTCAATCGATCATGATCACAATACCCTAATTTGATGGTGAACCTAACGGGACCAAGGAAAAGAGGTGTTACTAAAGCCTATGCGAGAAAAATGAAGAGAGAATAGATTGAGAGATCTTCAACAAGTGGCACTACATCTCCTAAACTATATTAAGTTCTACAAAGGTTTAATAAACAAGGCGTGAGATAGTTGGCTACATTTTAGAGGGCTAAGTGTCTACTTGTTATTCTTGTACCCAATTCTTACTCAATATTTACAGTCATTATTTATTATACATTTTTTTCCATAAGAAATTCATTAGAGGACTCTCACCATGATTTATGAGTAGTTTACACAACATGATATCACTTGATTCATTCAATGACCTTATGGTCCTTGATGAACCTCTATTCATTCATACCATGGTGATCCTCTTAGCCAGATGACTTACCTTGATTTGTCAATTAACATGATTAGCGCCGTCATTCTGAAAGAAATTAGAGAATTGAAGGGACTTTTCTAGTTGAACATATCAAATAATCAAATCAAAGGTTCTACACCAATGTAAATTGTAGGCTTAGATGTCATAGAAAGTTTAGATCTCTCACACATAATGGTTTAATTGATTATATGCCCCACAAAATCGTTCAACACTCCTTTATTTCAACTTTTAGTGTTACCTTCAACAACTTGGTTGGAAAGATGATGTTGGATAAATATCAACCTTTTCCAATAGTAGTTTTCAAGGTAATCTAGGGCTGTATGGACTGCCACTTGAAAAAGGTTGTTCTTCTAACAAGGAGAGAGAGAAAAAGATGGTAGAAGCTAGAGAAAACATGGAAATGTGGAAATGTCAAGAGATTTGATGATGCATTATTCTGTTCACTTGATACAGTGACATTTATTTTGGGCTTTTGGGGGTTTCCTGCTGGCATTTTTTATAATATGAGTTGGAGGAGGAATATTTCAAAACCATTGATGAGTATCACAATATGTACTTAAGGGACCTTTGAAAACCTTCATATTTTTAGATAATACATTTACATAGACATGAAAGTTTTGTGGTGAACTGGTAATCTTTTTCTTTTCTGTAAATGTTGCCTAATGATTTTTGTATGATAATCTTTGGTGGACTATTGGGGCATTGTCTTACATTAAATTATTTCCAATTTATATAATCTTGAGAAAATACCATATCTAATAATAATCGTAAATACCTTTACATACACTTGCATATCTTTATTTAAAGATATTTATAATTAATATATCAACTACCTTTCCACACATTGTTCATTTGTCACTATGGAAGAATTGTTAAAAGGAGAAAAAACTTACAAAATTGTTAAACGATGGGCCTTGATTATGTAGCATCTCCAACACCTTTGTATTGGACTGAAAAAGGAGCATATCAATTGGGCCTCTTTGAGGAGACCATCTGACATACTCCATCTTATGCTGAAGACCGTCAATCTGCAAAGATGAGCTGACTATTTGCAGAGAGATTACGAAAGGTGAAACTAATCTTATTTTATGTCAACTAGTAGGGTTAACATCAAATTGGGAATATTCATTTTCTAATGATTTATCAGGCAAAAGAAGTACTACACGAGCGATTGTTCTCCTAGGAAGGCTTGTGTTTGTTCTCATAATTATAAAATCATCTTGTTCGAGATGCAAAGGGAGGGGTTGTCACAATGACAAGCGGAGGACTCTGCTCGATATCCATAAGCTTTTTGATTCCCGCAATGGCTTGTATTTGCCTAAATGGGGCAATTTGCTTGACTGGGGCAACTCAACAACAAAAGGGAGAAAATACTGATGTAGATGGTCAGGTATAACGTGTGACCCCAACACCGATTGTGTGGTCAGGATCAATTTGTCAAGTGTGAGTTGTAGTGTTGTGGAGGAGACATGGTGCCCAAACCTTACCATGTTGGCGGTGTTTGGGCAGCTAAAGAGGTTGGATTTGGGGCACAATCACATAGGTAGTGGCATATCAGAGGGTAAGTAACTTCTTTCAATTGTGACAAGTAACTAGCTCATTTACTTCATCTTTTCTTAAGACATACATCATCTAGAGTATTGTATATATATATATATATATTTGTTCTCAACCAAGTCTCATTAGATCGTATGTCTAAATAATTATCTATAAGTTTTATTTATCTTGTATTTATTTGCGACTTAAAGCTCCTAAAAGTTTTAGATCTATCACATAACCAATTGGAGGGTTCTATCCCATCATGTTTGTGTACCTTGATATCCCTGATAAAACTCAATCTATCTTGGAACACTATTTTGAATGGTTCTATCCCATCATGTTTATGCACCTTGAGGTTCTTGATAGTACTCAATCTCTCATTGAACAAGTTGAAGGGTTCCATCCCATAATATTTATGCACCTTGAGGTCCTTGAAAGTACTCGATCTCTCATTGAACAAGTTGGAGGGTTCTATCCCATCATGTTTGTGCATCTTGAGATCCTTGAGAGAACTCGATTTTATCTTCTAACTATTTTTTAAACAATTCCATTCCATCATGTTTTGGCAGCTTTCAGTTCTTGACCAGCCTCGATTTGTCTTACAACTAGGTCCAATGGAACAACTTATCTTGGTTGTGCAACATGTGCTCCTTGACATATCTCAGCCTATTGAGTGACAAAGGCCCAAGCACCATTTCTTCTTGCTTGGGAAACCCAAATAAGCTCTATGACTTGTATCTTGATGGTGATGGGTTGAAGGAGGGTATCACTTACTCCATCTTTAGTAATCTCACCAACCTAACCAATCTTTATGTTAGTGGTGCATTGGAAGAAACTTTTCAATTTTCTGTGCTCGCCAACCTTTCTAAACTTCAATATGTTGATATCTCCTCCAAGGGTGGGTTAGAGATTGACACAAGTACCCCATCTCTTGGGTCCCCTCTTTTCAACTTATAGCATTATATATTACTAGGTGTGTGGTTAATAGGCATAGTGGTAACCGACTTCCTTCCTTCCTTTGGACCCAAGAGAGACTGCACTTGTTGGATTTACAAAGCACTTCAATTTGGACATTGTCCATCAACTTTTGTTGCAACTCTACTTTATCTTCCTTACATTTGAGATGGAACAAGTTTTTTAGCCCATTTCTCCCATGCCATAATTCTTCCCAAAATGTTTAAGAACTCAATTTATCCTTTAATAATATAAGTGGGTCATTACTTGAAGATATTGGTCTTTTTTTTTCCCATGCTACATGATTTTATAATGGTAGGAAACAAATTGGCAGGGCACATTCTTGTGTCCTTGGGGAATACATCCTTACATACACTTGATTTGAGTGACAACAATTTATCATGAAAAGTGCTGCACACTTTGACAAGAAACCATAAAAGTTTGAGCATTTAAATGTGTCTTACAATCACTTAGGAAGGAGAGATGCTCCCTTTTGATGCCAATATGTCAAAGTTATCATATTTGATCATCAATAATAACAGCTTCATAGGTTTACTTCTCCCAAGGTTATTGATAATTCAGATTTTTGGGTAAAATTTGTCTTTTAAGGTTCTGATTAATACAACAAATTAGGGATTTTCCTTACTACATAGGGTGTGTAAGGGTCGAACCACAGAGAGTAAGAGTCAAATCAATGAACTTTTTAACAATAGAAAAAACTAAAATCAGAGTAACTTTACCTTGGTGGTCACTCGGGTAACAAGCGCACGAGCGCATCAACGACAAACGAAGTACAGTGATGATGCACCAGCAAATGGTGCCCTGGATGTCTCGCATCAGTGAGTGTCAGTCCATCAATGCCGTATCCGAATGGAAGATGACAAGGTGTGGGCAGTGAAGCAATGGCGAATGTCGTGCAGGTGATGATGTGTTGACCGAATGGCGCAAGGGCGACGATGCACCGGCAAGCACCACATGAGTGGTGACGTGTCTGTGAACAATGCACGAGTGATCATCCATTGGCAAGTGTTGTTCAGTCAATGATGCGTCGGCAAACAGGCGAACGAGTGTGCAGGTGGTAGGTGAAGGGGCCTTGATGCATCGGCAAATGGCAGGATATTTTGCCCATAACTTTTACTACAAAACAAAATATTGGGCATGGTTGTGGTGTAGGGAGCTCTAAACCTTGGCTATCCTCCGAAGAGATAACCTGGGCAAACAAGAGAAGGGAAAAGGGTGAGGGAAAGGAAGAAGATCTGAACCTTATTGTCACACCAATCACGGCCTAGGTCCTTCTCCCCTCCCCTCCTCTGTGCTCTCAGTCACAAATTGCTTCTCCCTCACTTAGACAGTCTCAAAAAAGAGTGGAACTAAGAAAAATATTGTTTATTGGCTGCCAACCACAGGTTAGGGCAGCAGTTCTAGGTTAAATTGATGGAGGAGGAATTGACAATATATATAGGGATCTGATTGTGAAAGATAAAAAAATGGGCTGGATCAATTCATTTTGGGCCTTAGATCTCGTCCTCCTCTCTCCTGAAATCAGCAAGCAACTCTTCAGCTTTGAGATTTAAAGTCTTCCTTTGAAAGTGGGCCTCCTCTTTAGGTGGACATGGACCACCTTTCAGTTCTGCATCAGGCCCATCTCATTGGACTTGAAGGTGGGCTGATTTACTCCTTTTGCATCTCAATTTCATCATTGAAAATTACCTAAGTCCTGTGTCTCAACAAAAGCTCAAAAGAAATAATGAGAATAATCCATTTGACTCAAGAGAGTCAAGTGGGGTTAGTCTCTAAATCAATAAATTCAATAAATTAGGACTAAATGGGTAATACATGTTTTTCTAGTTTTAAACATAACTATTAGATTATATGTGTGTAATAGTAAAGATAAATCAATAAAAAGAAACATAATTATACACAATTATCACTAACTATTTGATATCGTCAGTTATCCAAATCTTCTTATGTAGAGCTCATCAATGTTGCGTACAATAGCTTTACAAACACTCTCTCTCAAAATCTACCCTATTTCCCCGAAATGAGAACATTGTCTTTGAAAAAGAATCATATTCAAGGTGTGTTACCCAAACATTTATGTCAAATGTAATATCTACATTCCCTAGATCTTTCTGAAAACAACTTATTAGGAGAGCTTTTACCTTGCTTTCACAATATTTCATTGTGGAAATCAACAAGTTCAAAAGAGGCCACCCCATGGAATCTCACTACACAAAGTGTATTGTTCAAGTCTAAGAATTTTTTCTTTTCATACAGAGGTGACCTTCTCAAGCAGATGGCTCACCTTGATTTGTCAATGAACATGTTTAGCGGCATCATTCCTCAAGAAATTAGAGAACTTAAGGGCCTTTGGTCATTGGACTCATCAAACAACCTCATCCAAAGTTCTTTGCCAATGGCAATGGCAGGTGTGGATAATCTGGAGAGTTTAGATCTCTCACATAATCATTTAAGTGGTTCTATTCCAAAGGAAATGGTTCGACTCTCCTATCTTGAAGTTTTCAATGTTGCCTTCAACAACTTGACTGGTATGATCCCCATGATAAATAATTCAGTACTTTTTTGAATAGTAGTTTTGAAGGTAATCCTAGATTGTGTGAACTGCCTTTGAAGAAAGTATGTTCTTCTCACAATGAGAGTGCGAAATATAAGACCGAATGAAAAAAGCCAAAAGAATATGATGATTGTTATTCTTTTCATTTGTTATAATGTCATTTATTTTGTATTTTTGGGGGTTTATTGACAAACTATTTTTCAATATAAGTTGGAGGATGAAATATTTCAAGTTCATCGATCAGTACTATATCAGATGTATCTAAGGGGCCTTTCAAAACTTTCAGATCCTAGACAAATATATTTTTATTGACTGAAGATTTCAAGGTGGCTGTTCATTGTTTTGTGTAAATGTAATATGAAAGAGTTTAGATGGTCATCTACAATGGATTGTTGGCAACTTTTCTTCAACTGAATTCTTTCTAATTCATGTGGCCCATTTTTAGCAGGGAAGAAATAAAATAATCCTACCTGCCCTCTCTCTCTCCGTTCTTGTCTCTCTCACTCGTCATCCTCTCACCCTCTCCCCTCTCTCTCGTTGCACTCTCTATTTCTGCCCCTTCTCTCTCTCTTCGGCCTTTTCCCCCTCACTCTCTCGCTGCACTCTCTCTCTCTCTCTCACACACACACCCTCTCTTTCTTCTTGCCGTTTTCTCTCTATCGTTCTCTCTTTTTTCTTCTGCTCTTTCTCTCTCTGTCTCGTTACCGTGTGTGTGTTATTGGAGGTAAACGTGAGGGGACCAAGGAAAAGAGATGTTCCTAAACCCTCCGCGAGAAAAACAAAGAGAGTAAACAGATGGAGAGATCTTCAACGAGCCCCACTGCATCCCCTAAAGAAGATGAAATTTTACTGAAGTTTAATCGACAAAGCGTGAGATGGGTTGCTGCATTTTAGAGGGTTAAGTGTCTGCTTACTATTCCTACACTCAATTCTTTCACTACTTCCACAGATTCTGCAGTTTACGGTCTTTATTAATTCATGAGTAGTTCGCACTCCATCATGGAGCCTGATTTATACTACGACCGTGCGGTTCTTGATGAACCTCCTTTCATCTATTCAATAAGTATCAATGTGGAGAAGCCGAGCCCCACTCCTCTGGGCGGGTGAGGAGGGAGGGAAAGACTGGGAAGGTGAGGAAGATTGTGGGGATGATGAAGCGTTGCCTTTGGATATTGGGGCTAATATACCTAGCCCAGTATTCAGCCCCAAATATACGTGAAACTCTTAATAAATCCACAAATTCGAATTCTCTTTCTCTTTCTCTTTCTTTCTTTCTCTCTTTTGATTTCCCTTTTCTTCTGCTATCATCTAGAAATTGTTCTCTAGGTATCCACCTTGGCTATTCATGTTAGCATGTATTAAATCATTAAATAGACATTTCTCGAGAATGATCTTCAAATAAAATAACCTTGCTAAAATATAATATAAAATCTATTGTACTATACTCCATATAATCTCATCACATTTGAGATCAATTAATTTGATATTTCTTCTGATTTTTCATTGATTAGCTTAGAAAAATTAGACATCTTTATGATGTAAAATGAGCGCTGCCGTTAATGGGCAGATGGAAGAGAAATATGATTGGGTCACTCAACAGGCCTGAATAGGCCCTTTAAAGAAGGGAATCAGGTGACCGTGGTACGGAGCACTCAAAGGTCGATACGGTTTGGTACGGGGGGAGTACTAGGGGAACTCTAAATGACTTTTACCCTCGACTGGGGGTACGTGTCGTCACACGAGGAAGAAAGAGAGAGGAGAGAGAAAGAGAGAGAGGACGGAAGAGCCCCCGCCGCTCACGCCGGAGCAGCAGCCATTGTAGCCGCCGAGAAACCCCTCACCGGTGCCGTGGAGAACGACGATTAAACGACGAATGAGCGCCGGCGAGCAGAAGCGACGGCGGAGGCCGGGCTGAAGTTCCCGGAGAAGAAGGGGAGAGGGAAGGAGAAGAAATGGCGGGAAGAACCCACATCAGGAGCAGATTGGAGCGAGCTGGGGAGATCTAAGAAAACTCGACCGAAGGCGAGGAAGGTCGCCGCAGCCATGGCGGAGGAGCGGACATTAGGGTTTCCTCTCAGACAAAGGATGAATGAATGGATGGATGGATGCAGCTGTTAAAAAAGATCGCATCACAACCGTCTCCACAGTCCCCCTCTCCTCTTCCGAACCAGGCGAAAAAGCCCTACAAAACATCGTCGGACCTCGGTCTTCTGCAGCGGCGGCGGCGGCGGCTGCGGCGGCGGCGGGAAAGTGGCGTCCTGCTTGCAATTGGTGGAGGGGAGACGGAAGGTGTCGGGGCCGGCGAGGCCGCTCAGCTCCACGAAGCCCTCGAGGGTGAGGTCCCTGAAACGGGCCTCGTCGGTGCCGAGGATCTCGGGGACCCGACGGAAGAACTCGGCGGCGCAGGGGAGGACGAGGCCGGCGGCGGCGTAGAAACCGAACTCCTCTTCGGCGCGGGTGAGGAGGGAGGAGAAGACCGGGAAGGCGAAGAAGTGCGTGGGGATGACGAAGCGCCGCCTCTCCGACCCCAGGTAGACGGCCATGAAGCCGGGGGGGGACGCGGCGGAGGAGGCCCGACCCGCCGCCGATGTCACCGACGGCGGCGGAGTGACGGCGGATGCTCAGGGCCTTCTACTGCCGCACGAGGCGCTTCAGCTGCCACATCTTCATGGCGCCCGTCATCTCCTCGAGAAGATCCAGCAGCCCTTCCTCCCCTTCTCTTCTCCCTCCCCATTTCTTCCTCCGGCGATGCGAGCTTCGTACGCACGCACAGAAGAGAGAGAGAGAGAGAGAGAGAGAGAGAGACAAAGAAGAGAGAGAGAGAGAGAGATGATTATGGGCCGGGCAGTTTGGGACACTTGGGAAGTGGGGTCTGATTGGAGGCCCATAGAAGTCATGTCTGGGCCACCTTATGCCCCCACCTCCTTTTCACATCACCAACAGTTATTCTATGTTGGGTATTTAGCTTCTCTCTCTCTCTATCTCTATCTTTATCTCTCTCTCTCTCTCTCTATCTCACTATGATGCTTTCACCAATAGTATCTCTAGATGGGTGGGTGATGAGCATTTGTCGTTAGGTTTAAATACTCATAATGTAATAATATTTATAATTGAAACTTAATGAAAAATTAGTAAAGCAATGAATCTTAGGTCGAACATAAGGAGTAGGAATAACCTATCATTGAATTAATTTTAATTTTATTATTCTAGTGATTATATAATTTTTTAGAATTTTTAATGAATTAAATAATAGAAACTAATATTTAATAAATAGTGAAGAGAAAAAGGGAGATAAATGTCGGATTTAGAAGGGATTAGAGGAAGAAATTTTGGGAGATAGACGTGGGATTTCGAAGGGACTTTTGGATGAATTTTTGGGAGATAGAAATAGGGTTAGGAAGGGATTTTTAGACGAATTTTTAAGTGGAGGAGAGGAGGGAGAAAAGAAAATAGACGATAATTAGGAGAGAGAAAATCGTGGTCAACACGTCTCGCGCCTGCATTGACCGAGATTTCCGGACGAATACGCGAGAGGGAATTCGCGAAAAAGATGTGAAATCACACCAGAAAATGCCCGAATCAGTTTCGCACCGATTAAGAAGGAGTAGACGGTTAAAATGTAATCATGAAATCAACAAACCACTGATTAATCGGAGAGAAATCACCGGAAAATCGCCGAAAAATCGTTCCGCCCGGTGGAAAAACTGGCGAGCTTTGTACACACGCACAGAAGAGAGAGAGAGAGAGAGAGGGGAGGTCACCTGGAGTACCCCTGTGGAAAGGGTGAAAGCGGGTGAGCTGCGATTTACATCTGCACTAAAATAATACTTATTTTAATTACATATATTTCATAATCTTTAATTACATACAGTATATGAAGGCCACTTTAAAGTTATGAAATTGGTAAGGGCGTAAAATATAAAATTCCACATGTTACCAAGGTCGTCGAGCCAATGAATCAATCCAGACCGTCAATCTGAAGTCCAGCCGCTCAGCACAGGGGCAAGGGAGGTCTGTCGGATGTTGGAAAGCTCGAAATGAGATGATGTGGCAGAGTTCCATTGGCTGGACAATGGAGCGCATGGTTCTGAGATCTTTGACTGCCTTGTAAAAAGGGGTGTAGTCTTCCCTCATTTGATAAAACAATCAATTATAAGAAAATGAAATAAATTTATAAATAGCTTCATTCTGGTCCGGCTCCACATGCCAACCTATGACTTCTAGAGAGAGGGACGGAGAGAGAGGTGCAAAGAATAGAAGGAAAGAAGGCAAAAGGAAAGGTCTCAAATCAGTGAACAAAGTCAGGTCATTGTAATGCTTGACTTATGAAGTCAATGGCGTTTTCTCATGGATATTAGTCAAGAAAGAACGGCGATGTGAACCAATCAGTCAATGCGGAGCCTCTGTCTGGCCAGTGATGTACACCCGCGCTGCCCTTCCCGCACCGCACCTCCCCCTCTCTATTTGGATAAAAGTCTCCCCCTCCGGGGGTCATCGATGAGTCGAGTAGCGCACAGAGAGGGAGGGAGGGAGGGAGAGAGTCCTGTGGTCGGCTTGAGCAAGAGAGACGACCACAGGCCTTGCGGGCTGCTGTTATCTCGGCCTTGTGGGCTGCTGTTATCTCGGGAAGGCTCGTGATCATTCTCGTCAATATAGCATTGTCTTGTCTGAGATGCGAAGGGAGGGGTTGCGACGATGACGAGCCGAGGGCTTTGCTCGAGATCAATGAGGACCTTCTCCGTTGACTGCCATCAACCCCGACAAGGGCAGAGTCGACGAAGTCAGATTAAGTCAACCCGGGGTCCCTGGAAATGTTTTGAACAGATTATATTTAGAGCTATAAACAACAAGGCACCTGAATAGGTGAATTATCTTCTGCTATACATCAATATTGGCTTCATCCACACATAAATATGGAGTAATTTAACAAATTTATAAAGGTTGGCGTACATTCAGCCCCCATACGCCTTCTCTCTAGAGAGAGAGAGAGAGAGAGAGTGAGAGCCTCAGTACTTTCCGTTGATGAATTCTTTCATGTCCTGACAGAGATCACCGGTGTTGATGTTTCGGGATATTGGGAAAGCCTTCTGCCGGATGGCGATCGGCCGCAGGAGTATGGGATACTTTCCATTTAGGGGGCTGCTTTGGAATAAGGCGGTCTCCGGGGAAAGCGGGGCTGCAGGAGACGCTGTCGGCCGCAGAGAGCTGACCGCTCTGTGCGGTATGTGGGAGAGGGAGGCTGACGGGTATATGGGAGGTTCCGCGACCAGGCATGGGGGCTTGCCGGGCTTGTTATAGATGCAGGGGCTTGTAGCCGGCCATGGCAGACGGCAGCCGACAAGGTCTGCCTACCGGAGGGGAGGATGAGAGACAGGAAGGAAGGAACAGTCTCGGAGACACGCCCAGACGGGGAAAGCAAAAGAGGGGGGGGGGATGGATGAGGTAAGCACAGACCTTGGAATTTACCTCGTGTTTACATGGATTCTTACGAGAGTGACCCGGGTGGAGTTGCATGTGGAAATCAGAGACTGCACCTCTGATTTCCACAGGGTCACGTTGACGGCGTCACCTTGTACATTTGTCTTCATTGAATTTATCTGATGGTCGTTGTGTGTCATTATCCGTCAAGACGGTGCGTGCAGAACGGGTCAGTCATGATGCTCAATGGGGCGTGTCTGCGCGTTCAATGGAAACGAGAGGCGAAGAATATAAGAGAGAGAAATAGAAAAGGGTGAGAGACTCGGGCAAGGTGTTGATTGAGTTAGTCTTCTATTAAACAATCGAGTTTTTCTTGTAGCATGAAACCTTTTCTTGATTGATCGACGGAATCTTGCCCACTCTTGATCTCATTGGAGTCTAGAATTTATCTTATTGGAGCAAAGCCCTTATGTATGCGTGTGAGAGAGAAGAACGAAGAAGAATGGAGAGAGAGAGAGAGAGAGGAGAGGAGGCTGACCGTTTCTATGTCGCGATCATCTAATGCCGCAGCCTGAAAAAGAAAGGCACTTTAAACGACAGGATGGTTGCGCCTTTGAAAAAACCACGTCACAACCCTAGAAAATGCCTTCAGACGCTTGTCTTCTGCAGCAGCAGCAGCGGCGACGGCGGCGGCTCTGGGAAGGTGGCCGCCTGCCTGCAAGGGGCAGAGGGGAAACAAAGGTCTCGGGGCCGGGAGGCCGCTCAGCACCACGAAGCCCTCGAGGGCGAGGTTCCTGAACCGTGCCTCGTCGGAGTCGAGGATCACGAGGACCCACCGGAAGAACTCGGCGGCGCAAGGAAGAGCGAGGCCGCCGCCGGCGGAGAAGCCGAACTCCTCCCCGGCACGGGTGAGGAGGGAGGAGAAGACCGGGAAGGTGAGGAAGCGCGTGGGGATGACGAAGCGCCGCCTCTCCGGGCCAACGTAGACGGCGAGGAATCCGACGGGGACGCGGCGGAGGAGGCCCGAGGTTCCGTCGATGTCGCCGACGGCAGCAGAGTTGCGGCGGAAGCTCAGGGCCCTCAACAGCCTTAAGAGCCACTTCAGCTGCAACATTCTTCATGGCGCCCGTCATCTCCTCGAGAAGATCCGACAGCCCTTCCCTTCCCCTTCTCTTCTCCCTTCCCATTTTTTCCTCCGGCGAGCTTCGTACACACACCATGAAAGAGAGAGAGAGAGAAATAGAAGGGAGGTCACTTGGAGTACGTCTAGAAAGGAGGGAAACGGCTGAGCTGCGGTTTAAATGCGCATTAAAATAATACTTATTTTTTTTATATCTCGTAAGCATTCAATACATATACGGCCGGTTTAAATTGTGAAATTATAAGGGTGTAAAATATAAAACTCTGTCGCCAAGATAGTGTAGCAAATCAATCTACACTGTCGATCTGAAATCCAGCTGCTCAACGGACAGCTTGGACTTAAATGATCTGGGATGGTTACACTGGCTGAATGAGGGAGTGCGTGGTTCCTGGATCTTTGACTGGCTTTGTAAAAGGGAGTGCGGTCTGCCCTCATTTGACTAAATAATTAATTATAAAAGCGTAATAAATTGATGAATAGCTTAGTTCAGGTCGGGCTCCACACACCAACCGTCGTAAATAACATGACCTAGAGAGAGAGAGAGAGAGAGGGAGAGAGACGTAAATAACAGAAGTCAATGTCATTGTAACGCTTGACGTAAGAAGTCAATGCCGTATTCATCTCAGCATATAAGAAGATATTTGTCAAGCACAGAGACGTCAACCAACCGAGTCAGTGTAGAGCCTCCGATTGACTGGTGGTCTAGACCTGCAAAGCCTCCCAGACCACATTCTCTGGTCGTCGATGACTCAACGAGCCCATAAATAGGGAAGATGTGGTCTGTTTGGGCAAGAAATATGAGCTCTCATTCTTCTTCTTCATCATCTTTTTCTTCTTAGTCTACTTCTTCTTCTTCTTCTTCTTCTTCTTGTGCTGGTGTTACTGTTGCTCCTCCAATGGCTTTGAGGGGTGCTATCACAGGAAGGTTGATGGTTGTTCTCGTCGTTGTGGCATCGTCTTATCTGGGATGTGAGGGAAGGGGTTGTCACGACAACGAGCGGGCAGCTTTGCTCAAGATCAAGAAGCTGTTTAACCCCCCCAACAGCTCGTACATGTACAACTGGGGTGACTCAACAATAGAAGAGGGAAAAGACTGCTGCCAATGGCCTCATATTACCTGCAACCCCAACACCGGTCACGTGGTTGAGCTCAATTTATTCAATGGCGATTGGAGTGATGTGAAGGAAACATTGCACCCTAACCTCACCGTGTTGGCAGAGTTTGGGCAGCTAGAGAGCCTAGATCTAGGGGGGAATAAGATAGGTGGTGGCATTCTAGAGGGTGAGTAACTTCCCCCAATTTTGACAAGCAACTCATTCATTTACATCTGTTATTCTTAAGGAAAATATTTTCGAGATTCACTAACATCAACGCAAGTATACAATTCAATTAATCAATTAGCTCCTTCAACTATTTCATTTGCTCACATATATAAGAAATTTCTTTGTTTGATTTCCTTTATTTGTGTCACAGCTATTTGCCACTTGAAGCTCCTAAAGACTTTGGATCTATCAACCAATGAGTTGGAGGGTTATATCCCATCATGTTTGTGCACCTTGAGATCTCTCAGAGAACTTTATCTATCTAATAACTATATGTTAGGTGACATTCCCTCCTGTTTTGGCAGCTTTCATTTTCTGACATTTCTCCATTTGTTGGGCAACCTATTTCAATGGAATGACTCTTCCTCACTATGCAACATGCACTCCTTGAAACATCTCTTTATATCTACTAACATTCAAGGTAGCATTCCTTCTTGTATCAACAACTTGAATAAGCTCAATTCCCTAGTTATGTATAGTGATAGGCTGAATGGGAGTAACTTTTCCTTTTTTGTGCTCGCTAACCTTTCCAAACTTGAAGCTCTCATTATTAACTCCAAGGGTGGGTTAGAGATCAACACAGAGTACCCCATCTCTTGGGTCCCATCCTTTCAACTCGAATATTTATACATTTATAATTGTGTGGTTAATAGGCCTAGTGGTAGTCGACTTCCTTCCTTCCTCAAGACCCAAGGTAGATTAAAAGAGTTAGTTTTTTATAACACCTCAATCAAGGGAACACTACCTGCTGGCCTCTTTTGCAACTCTACTTTATCTTTACTATCACTAAGTAGAAATAATTTTTTTGGCCCATTTCTTCTCCCTTGTTGTAACACATCTCAAAATCTTTACTCTATTGATTTATCTTATAATGATCTAAATGGGGTGCCAAAGAATTTTGGTCTTTTTTTCCCCAAGCTACATTATTTTAAGATGTCAAGAAACAAGTTGGAAGGGCATATTCCTACATCATTGGGGCATACACCCCTGTTATGGCTAGATCTGAGTGTCAACATTTTATCAGGAAAATTACCACCCACTTTGATGAGAAACAGGAGCAAATTGTTTTATTTAGATGTGTCTTCTAATCACCTTGAAGGAGAGATGCTCCCCGTTGATGCCGAAATGCCAGATTTACAATTTTTGATTGTCCACAACAATAGTTTAACAAGCTCACTTCTCCCAAGGTTGGCCAACTTTTCTAGTCTAAAAGTGATTGATGCTAGATATAATAGCCTTACACACAATTTCTCTCAAAGCATACCTTATTTCCCCAATATGTTGATACTTTCCTTGAGAATGAATCATATTCAAGGCCACATACCCAAACAGTTATGTGAAATGCAGCATCTACATGTCCTAGATCTTTCTGAAAATAACTTATCAGGAAAACTTTTATCTTGTCTTCACAATATTTCATCTTGGAGATCAAAAATTCAAGATGAGGCCACATATTTTACCTACCCATCAGATAATTTTGACACATTGGGGTCTTCAAGACCATCAGATTTTGGCCTATTGTTAAAGTCAAAAAATTCGATCCGTCTATATCAAGGTGAGCCTTTGGAGTGGATGACTCACCTCGATTTATCAATGAATATGATAAGTGACATCATTCCTCAAGAAATTGGAGAGCTGCAAGGGCTTCAGTCATTGGATTTATCAAACAATCACATCCAAGGTTCTTTACCAAAGTCGATGGCAGACATGTATAATCTTCAAAGTTTAGATCTTTCGTATAATGGCTTAAGTGGTTCCATTCCCAATGAAATGGTTCGACTCTCCTTCCTTTCAGATTTTAATATTGCCTTCAACAACATGATTGGTATGATCCCCGATGGTATATAATTTAGAAGTTTTAATGAGAGCAATTTTGAAGGTAATCCAGGATTATGTGGACCACCACTTAAGAAAGAATGCTCCTCTAACAATGAGAGAGCAAAAAGGATAACAACAGAAGATTACAAGGATGCTTTATTCTTTGCATTTGTTACGATGTCATTTACTTTGGGTTTCTGGGTGTTTCTTGCCATCCTATTTTTTAATAAAAGTTGGAGGGTGAAATATTTCAAGTTCATTGATCAATACTATAACATGTAGTTGATGGACCTTTGAAACTTTCAATGTCTTAGTTGATAGATTTGAATTGACATGAAGGTTTCAAGTTTATTATTTATTGATTTTTGGCAAGTGTTGTATGAATGATTTTGTAGGGTACTGTCAAGTGGATGGTTGAGAACTTTTCTTGAACTAAACTCTTTTTAGTTCATATAGGCCTAGGAAGGTACTATATCCAACTATGTTAATAAAATATCCTAGTATAAACAACTTAATATTCATGGTGGCAATGACGGCAAAGTGGTAGTGGAAGCTCAGGGACCTCTACTGCCTCATAAGGTGCTCCAACTGCACCATCATCTTGGCACCCATCTTTTCTGAGAGATGATCAGACAGTTATTCCCTTCCTTGTCTCTTCTCCCTTCCCATTTCTTCCTCCAACGAGATTCATACACACAAAGAATAGAGAGAGAGACAGAGAGAACAAGAGAGGGAGGGAGGGAGAGGGAGAGAGAGAGAGAGAGAGTGAAGAGAGGTCACTTGAATGATTGGTGAGGGGAGAGCAAAGGAGCTGCGATTTAAATGCTTGTGAAAATAATACCTAATATATTTATAATTCATACAAGTCCCTGGTAACATACTATGATTAATTACATTTCCTATGTAGTGGCAACTTTAAAATTATGATATTAGTAAAGGTGTAAAAGATAATTTTTTGTGGCAACGTGAATGAGCCAACCAATTCATACTATTGATTTGAAATCCAGCTGCTCAGCGGGGAGAACCCATTGGATGAGAGAAATGTTGGAATTAGATCACGTGGCACAATTTCTTTGGCTAGATAAGGGCACATGGTTCCTAGATCTTTGACTGCCTTTATAAAAAGAAAGTTTGGTTTACCCTCCTTTGACTTAATAATTAATTATAAAAGCTAGAATAAATTTTTAATAGGTTGGTTCACATCGGATTCCACACCCCAACCATAACTTCTTGGGAGAGAGAGAGAGAGAGAGAGAGAGAGAGAGAGAGGAGATAATTATAGAATTCATCTCAATGTAGAGAAAGGTATTAGATGTGCTCCCCCCTCCCACACCACTTTCTTTGGACATCGAAGGGTCAATGAGCCCGTAAAGAGGATCTGGTTTGTTTAAGTAAGAAAGACTCCTCTTCCTTTTGCTTTGCTGGCATTTTGGGGAGTTATCCTGAGAAGACTGATGGCCATTCTCGTTGTCACGGTGTTGACTTATATGAAATGTAAAGGGAAGGGTTGTCACGATGAGGAGTGCATGATGTAGCACACTTCAAGGGTTCATCAACCAAGGAAGGTGATTTCAATAAAGATAAGTGACAGACATAGAAGGTGAAAATAGTGCCCTCGATGATGCACATCTCAACAGCCCTTCAAGTAAGAAAGGATCCAATCAAATCGAGGGAAGAACTATTGTAGAAGGTGAGGACATTGCCCTTGATCCATCTGCTGGTCCCCCATGCCGCCAAAGAAAATGTCTTACAATAGAAGGTTTCCTGTATTATTAACTTATTATTATTTCATGTAGAGGCCTATAAACCAACCCTGAAACCTTTGCCTTGGCAGTGAATGTGATTAAGTGTTTCTTCTTTTCTAGATCGTGAGATCCTGTCACCTCAGCTTGGGTTGGTCAGAGGACCCTGCTGCTCCTGGTTTGGAGCACCCCTCCCCCTCCCTTCTTTTTCTTTTATCGCTGTCAGCCACCGCTGCCTGCACTGCCGGTACCGCCATCACCTGTCATTGTCACCATCATTGCCTCCCCTTTCACCACCCCTGCCTGTCCATCATCTTCTCCACCACCGGCAGCCCCTTCCAGCAGCCAACACCATTCGTTATTGTCCCCCCTTCGTTGCCCACCACCGTCGGCCTCACTATATCACTGCCACTACCTCACAGTCATTGCACCGATACTCACTGCCAGCCTCCACCCTCACCTCTCTCCATCACTGCCCTTCCTGTTTCCCTCTCTCCCTGCCACTGGATAGCACCACATTTAAAGCTGGGGTTATTTCATTCATGAGCCTGATGTTCCCTAGCCCACTTCAGCTGGCCCACTGCCACTGTCCCTGTTGAGCCGGCCGCGGCCCAAACTGTTTGGCATGAGTCATCTGGCCATCTTGCCCAAAACTGGTCTGCCCTGGTTTGCAGCTGATGGCCTGGTCTACACAGTCAACAGTCAATAGTCAACAAAGCCAAAGTTCAACAACTACACAAAGGCAAGTCAACAGTCAACTTTAGTAATTCACAAATCATGTCAAAGCTCAAGTCTAATTTCTGAACTTCTCCTATCAGCTACCTAGTCATTTGTTCTTTTAGTATATTCTCTTGCCATAGTTGCGTGAGAGAACCATAGGGTAGCTACCTTTTATATTCAACTGATCATTCTCAGGATAAAACTTTATCTGATCTATTAAATCTAAGTACTCTAATTAGTTGATTTCTTAAATCGCTCAATCCTTTAGTTTTATTATTGTGGGAGATTTTTGACTATAATAACATTCTCTTTTTGAAAAACTCTCACAAATCTTTAAGATTCTACCCTTTGTATTCTACCCCTCATTAGTGCAGGGCTTTGCTTGAGATCAAAAAGGCTATCAACTTCCCCAACAGTTGGGGTTTGCCTGGTTAGGGTTACTGAACAACAAAAGAGGGGAAGGACTGCTGTCGATGGTCTAAGATAAGTTGCATGGTGAGAGGTGAAGTGATGTAGAGGAGGAGACGTGGCACCCAAACCTGATCATGCTAGCAGTATTTGGGCAGCTCAAAAGCTCGTGTTTACTGTCCAATCAGATAGCCGTTGGCATTTCAGAGGTAACTTTCCTCCAATAGAGACAAACAGAACATTCTCTATTATATTATATGCACTCCCATCTGTCTCATCGGAATGCGTGAATAAGAAGATTTTTATTTCTTCTTATTGTCTCATAGTTATTTGTGACTTGAAGCTCACAAAGGTTCTCAATCTATCATTGAATAAGTTGGAGGGTTCTATCCCTTCATATCTGTAAACCTTGAGTTCTGGCAACCATCTCCGAGGGAACTACTCATATTAGTTGTGCCAGATGGGCTCATTGGCAGATGTCTCTCTGTTTAATGACAAATTTCCAAGCAGCATCCCTCTGTACCTTGGCAGCTTGAACAAGCTCAATTCCTCGAGTCTTACCAGCGATGAGTTCAAGGGAAGCATCTCTTGCTCCGTCTTCAATAATCTAACTGACCTGGTCTCTCTTGAAATCCAAGTTGGCAGGTTGGAAGGAATTTTACCTTTTTCGGTGTTTGCAAATGTTTCCAAACTTGAAGATCGACAAGTTGGCGGGTAAATTTCCCTCTCTCTCCTTCCTCCCAACCTGGTGTATGCTACAATCACTCGGACAGGCAGACCACCACTGGCAAGCAGAAATGACGATGAAAGCAGCGGTGAAGCACTGCGAGAAGAAGAAGAGAGTGAAGGAGAAAGTGTGGTGGAAAGAACCAGAATCCACAGAAGAGTAGAGCAAGGTTGGAAATCTGAAAAAGGGTGGCGAGGAAGGCCGCCGCAATCAGGGTTTCCTCTCCAAAAAAAGGGATGAATGAATGCACCAGTACAAAAAACCCACATCACACCCCACACAGTCCCCCTCTCCTCCTGGACTTCTACAGCAGCAGCGGTGGCCTACTGGCTGCAATGGCCAGTGAGGAGATCGAAGGTCTTGGGGCCAGTGTGACTGCTCATCTTGACGAAGCCCTCGAGGTCGAGGTCCCTGAAACGGGCCTCATTGGAGTCAAGGATCTCGAGGACCTGCTGGAAGCTGCATTGGGGAGGGCAAGGCTATTGGCAGTGGAGAAGCCGAACAACTTGGCGTGGGAGAGGACAGAGGAAAAGACCGGGAAGGTGGGGAAGCGGGTGGGGACGACGAGGCGCCGTCTCTCTGGGCCCACGTAGACGACCAGGAAGCCGGCAGGGATGCGGTAGAGGAAGCCCGACCCGCTTCAGCTGCACCACCAGTGATACCTTGTCCCCCCTGAGGAGAAAGGGATATAGATGATAGGAGAGGAGAACGAGAGACAGAGAAGAGGAGACTCAAGAAGACAGATCTGAGACTAAATGTCGCTCACTGTTTCTCCACACGGGGGAGCAGAGTACAACTGCATATTTATAGACAGTAATATGACCGTTCATATTTGGGATGTTGAACCGTCGTGTGATAGTTCACCTTCCTTGGACGGGGACTCAGAACCGTTGTGCGGTAGTTCATCTTCTTTGGTCGAGGACTCCTCATCTTCTTCAACATTCCCCCTTCAAGCTCAGCCGAGGTTGGAGGTTGAGCTTGCTCCTTAGTTGTAAGAATCATTGCTTTAGTAGGGCCTTGGTGAGGATGTCCGCAAGTTGATCTCTTCTGGTGATGTAGGAGACTTGAGGTAGTTTCATTGGTACTTATTCCCAAACAAAGTGAAAATTAATTTCGATATGCTTTGTGCGTGCATGGAAGATTGGGTTAGAGGTCATATAGGTAGCTCCAATGTTGTCACAATGCAAGATGGGTGGCATAGTGACTAGAATTTTAAGCTCTTGACATAGCGACCGGATCTACATGACTTCGGTAGTGGCATTAGCAATGGCCTTGTATTCAGCTTTGGTACTAGATCGAGCAATGGTAGGTTATTTCTTGGAGCTTCAAGAGACAAGGTTAGACCCAAAGAAGATTAAGTAGCCGCTCGTTGATCACCGATCTATGGTAGAACCTGCCCAATTAGCATCACTAAACATAGAGAGAGTGTAGTTAGATTGTTGATTTATCAAGAGTCCATGATGAATTGTGCCCTAGAGATAGTGGAGAAGGTGTTTGAGACGTGCCCAATCTTCTGCTGTTGGTCAATGCATGGTTTGACAGGCTTGATTCACTGCATAGGTGATGCCAGGCCACGTGATAGTGATGTATTGAAGAGCTCTCACAATTTTTCAATAAGCTGTATCATCAGGGTATGTTGTGTGCGATGTTAAAGTGGATATATGACATGGGGTGGCTAGGGGTTTGCTGTGGGCAAGATTTGTTTTGATGAGAAGTGAGGCAATATATTGAGATTGGGATAAAAGGAAACCTGAAGGATGAGGAACAAATTGAATACCAAGAAAGGAGTGAGTAGGCCCAAAGTCTATGATAGAGAATGTGGATTTAAGAGAGTTGATGAGTTGATTAAAGTGTTTGATATTAGCACTCATAATTAAAATGTAATCAACATATATAAGAATAAAAATGAAAGAGTTACGAGAAAGTTTAAAATAGAGGGATGTGTTAGTTTTGGAACCAAAGAATCCAAGTACTACGGGAGGTCTAAATGACCTAATTACCGTCGAATGCGGGTACGCGTTCTCATCTGGAGATCCTGTTAGCCTTTGCGCCAAGAGCGGTGGGAACGTGTCGTCACACGAGGAAGAAAGAGAGAGGGGGGAGAGAGAGAGAGAGAGAAAGAGAGGAGGGAAGAGCCCCCGCCGCTCACGCCGGAGCAGCAGCCATTGTAGCCGCCGAGAAACCCCTCACCGGTGCCGTGGAGAAAGACGATTAAACGACGAATGAGCGCCGGCGAGCAGAAGCGACGCCGGAGGCCGGGCTGAAACTCCCGGAGAAGAAGGGGAGAGGGAAGGAGAAGAAATGGCGGGAAGAACCCACATCAGCAGCAGATTGGAGCGAGCTCGGGAGATCTAAGAAAACTCGACTGAAGGCGAGGAAGGTCGCCACAGCCATGGCGGAGGAGCGGACATTAGGGTTTCCTCTCAGACAAAGGATGAATGGATGGATGGATGCAGCTGTTAAAAAAGACCGCATCACAACCGTCTCCGCACAGTCCCCCTCTCCTCTTCCGAAACAGGCGAAAAAGCCCTACAAAACATCGTCAGACCCCGGTCTTCTGCAGCGGCGGCGGCGGCGGCGGCGGCGGCGGGAAAGTGGCGTCCTGCTTGCAATTGATGGAGGGGAGACGGAAGGTGTCGGGGCCGGCGAGGCCGCTCAGCTCCACGAAGCCCTCGAGGGCGAGGTCCCTGAAACGGGCCTCGTCGGTGCCGAGGATCTCGGGGACCCGCCGGAAGAACTCGGCGGCGCAGGGGAGGACGAGGCCGGCAGCGGCGTAGAAACCGAACTCCTCTTTGGCGCGGGTGAGAAGGGAGGAGAAGACCGGGAAGGCGAAGAAGCGCGTGGGGATGACGAAGCGCCGCCTCTCCGGCCCCAGGTAGACGGTCAATGAATCAATCCAGACCGTCAATCTGAAGTCCAGCCGCTCAGCACAGGGACAAGGGGGATCTGTCGGATGTTGGAAAGCTCGGACTGAGATGATGTGGCAGAGTTCCATTGGCTGGACAATGGAGCGCGTGGTTCTGAGATCTTTGACTGCCTTGTAAAAAAGGGTGTCTTCCCTCATTTGATAAAACAATCAATTATAAGAAAATGAAATAAATTTATAAATAGCTTCATTTTGGTCCGGCTCCACATGCCAACCTATGACTTCTAAAGAGAGGGACGGAGAGAGAGGTGCAAAGAATAGAAGGAAAGAAGGCAAAAGGAAAGGTCTCAAATCAGTGAACAAAGTCAGGTCATTGTAATGCTTGACTTATGAAGTCAATGGTGTTTTCTCATGGATATTAGTCAAGAAAGAACGGCGATGTGAACCAATCAGTCAATGCGGAGCCTCTGTCTGGCCAGTGATGTACACCTGCGCTGCCCTCCCGCACCGCACCTCCCCCTCTCTATTTGGATAAAAGTCTCCCCCTCCGGGGGTCATCAATGAGTCGAGTAGCGCATAGAGAGGGAGGGAGGGAGGGAGGGAGTCCTGTGGTCAGCTTGAGCAAGAGAGACGACCACAGGCCTTGCGGGCTGCTGTTATCTCGGGAAGGCTCGTGATCATTCTCGTCAATATAGCGCCGTCTTGTCTGAGATGCGAAGGGAGGGGTTGTGACGATGATGAGCGGAGGGCTCTGCTCGAGATCAATGAGGACCTTCTCCGTTGACTGCCGTCAACCATGACAAGGGCAGAGTCGACAAAGTCAGACGAAGTCAATCCGAGGTCCGTGGAAATGTTTTGAACAGATTATATTTAGAGCAATAAACAACAAGGCACCTGAATAGGTGAATTGTCTTCTACTATACATCAATATTCGCTTCATTCACACATAAATATGGAGTAATTTAACAAATTTATGAAGGTTGGCGTACGTTCGGCCCCCATACGCCTTCTCTCTAGGGAGAGAGAGAGAGAGAGAGCCTCAGTACTTTCCGTTGATGAATTCTTTCATGTCCTGACAGAGATCGCCGGTGTTGATGTTTCGGGATATTGGGCAAGCCTTCTACCGGATGGCGATCGGCCGCAGGAGTACGGGATACTTTCCATTTAGGGGGCTGCTTTGGAATAAGGCGGTCTCCGGGGAAAGCGGGGCTGCAGGAGACGCCGTCGGCCGCAGAGAACTGACCGCTCTGTGCGGTATGTGGGAGAGGGAGGCTGACGGGTATATGGGAGGTTCCGCGACCAGGCATGGGGGCTTGCCGGGCTTGTTATAGATGCAGGGGCTTGTAGCCGGCCATGGCAGACGGCAGCCGACAAGGTCTGCCTACCGGAGAGGAGGATGAGAGACAGGAAGGAAGGAACAGTCTCGGAGACATGCCCAGACGGGGAAAGCAGAAGAGGGGGGGGGGGGGGAATGGATGAGGTAAGCACAGACCTTGGAATTTACTTCGTGTTTATATGGATTCTTACAAGAGTGACCCGGGTGGAGTTGCATGTGGAAATCAGAGACTGCACCTCTGATTTCCATAGGGTCACGTCGACGGCGTCACCTTGTACATTTGTCTTCATTTAATTTATCTGATGGTCGTTGTGTGTCATTATCCGTCAAGACGGTGCGTGCAGAACGGGTCAGTCATGATGCTCAATGGGGTGTGTCTGCGCGTTCAATGGAAACGAGAGGCAAAGAATATAAGAGAGAGAAATAGAAAAGGGTGAGAGACTCGGGCAAGGTGTTGATTGAGTCAGTTTTCTATTAAACAATCGAGTTTTTCTTGTAGCATGGAACCTTGTCTTGATTGATCGACGGAATCTTGCCCACTCTTGATCTCATTGGAGTCTAGAGTTTATCTAACTGGAGCGAGGCCCTTACATATGCGTGTGAGAGAGAAGAATGAAGAAGAATTGAGAGAGAGAGAGAGAGAGAGAGAGAGAGAGGGGAGAGGAGGAGAGAATGGCAGTTGCTCGGATAAGCCACATCAGAAGAAGGGGAGAGGGAAAGAGAAGGAATAGTGGAAAGAACCCACATCAGCAGCAATTACAGCGAGCTTGGAAATTTAACAGCTCTCGAGTGAAGGTGAGAACAGCCGCCGCAGTCATGGGGGAGGAAGGAACATTACGGTTTCTTCGCTATAATGGAACATAGGTAGAATCGGTTGCTTCGAGTATGGTTTGAATGAGGCGAATGAACCCTCTATTTATAAGCACCTCGCAGCCACTTCAGTAACGTTGCCAACAGTTTCACTTCTTCTGGCTGACCGTTTCTCTGTTGCGATCATCTAATGTGGATGGTTGCGCCTTTGAAAAAACCACGTCACAACCCTCTCCGCACAGTCCCGCCTCTCTTCTTCCACACCCTAGAAAAACCCTTCAGACGCTCTCTTGTGCAGCAGCAGCAGCGGCGACGGCGGCGGCTCTGGGAAGGTGGCCGCCTGCCTGCAACGAGCAGAGGGAAACGAAGGTCTCGGGGCCGGCAAGGCCGCTCAGCACCACGAAGCCCTCAAGGGCGAGGTCCCTGAACCGTTCCTCGTCGGAGTCGAGGATCTCGAGAACCCGCCGGAAGAACTCGGCAGAAGAGTGAGGCCGCCGCCGGCGGAGAAGCCGAACTCCTCCCCGGCACGGGTGAGGAGGGAGGAGAAGGCCGGGAAGGTGAGGAAGCGCGTGGGGATGACGAAGCGCCGCCTCTCCGGGCCAACGTAGATGGCGAGGAATCCGGCGGGGACGCGGCGGAGGCCTGAGGTTCTGTCAATGTCGCCGACGGTGGCAGAGTTGCGACGGAAGCTCAGGGCCCTCAACAGCCTTAAGAGCCGCTTCAGCTGCAATATTCTTCATGGCGCCCGTCATCTCCTCGAGAAGATCCGGCAGCCCTTCCCTTCCCCTTCTCTTCTCCCTTCCCATTTTTTCCTCCGGCGAGCTTCGTACACACACCATGAAAGAGAGAGAGAGAGAAATAGAAGGGAGGTCACTTGGAGTACATCTAGAAAGGAGGGAAATGGCTGAGCTGCGGTTTAAATGTGCATTAAAATAATACTTATTTTTTTTATATCTCGTAAGCATTCAATACATATACGGCCGGTTTAAATTGTGAAATTATAAGGGTGTAAAATATAAAACTCCGTCACCAAGATGGTGTAGCCAATCAATCTAGACCGTCGATCTGAAATCCAGCCGCTCAACGGACAGCTCGGATTTAAATGATGTGGGATGGTTCCACTGGCTGAATGAGGGAGCGTGTGGTTCCTAAATCTTTGACTGGCTTTGTAAAAGGGAGTGCGGTCTGCCCTCATTTGATTAAATAATTAATTATAAAAGCGTAATAAATTGATAAATAGCTTAGTTCAGGTCGGGCTCCACACACCAACTGTCGTGTAACGCTCGGCGTAAATAACATGACCTAGAGAGAGAGAGAGAGAGAGAGCCCTAAATAACACAAGTCAATGTGGTTGTAATGCTTGACGTAAGAAGTCAATTCCGTATTCATCTCAACATATAAGAAGATATTTGTCAAGGACAGAGACGTCAACCAACCGAGTCAGTGTGGAGCCTCCGATTGACCGGTGGTCTAGACCTGCGAGGCCTCCCAGACCACATTCTCTGGTCGTCGACGACTCAACGAGCCCATAAATAGGGAAGATGTGGTCCGTTTGGGCAAGAAACATGAGCTCTCATTCTTCTTCTTCATCATCTTCTTCTTCTTAGTCTGCTTCTTCTTCTTCATCATCATCTTCTTCTTAGTCTGCTTCTTCTTCTTCTTCTTCTTCTTGTGCTGGTGTTACTGTTGCTCCTCCAATGGCTTTGAGGGGTGCTATCACAAGAAGGCTGATGGTTGTTCTCATCGTTGTGGCGTCGTCTTATCTGGGATATGAGGGAAGGGGTTGTCACGACAACGAGCGGGAAGCTTTGCTCGAGATCAAGAAGCTGTTTAACCCCCCCAACAGCTCGTACATGTACGACTTGGGTGACTCAAAATTGGCAGAGGGAAAAGACTGCTGCCAATGGCCTCTTATTACCTGCAACCCCAACACCGGTCACGTGGTTGAGCTCCATTTATTCTACAGCGATTGGAGTGATGTGAAGGAAACACGGCACCCAAACCTCACCGTATTGACAGAGTTTAAGCAGCTAGAGAGCCTGAATCTGGGTTGGAATAAGATAGGTGGTGGTATTCCAGAGGGTGAGTAACTTTCCTCAATTTTGACAAGCAACTCATTCATTTACTTCCATTATTCTTAAGAAAAATGCAAGTATACAATTTAATTAATCAATTAACTCCAATTATTTCATTTTCTCACATGTATAAGAAAGTTCTTTGTTTGATTTCGTTTATTTGTCTCACAGCTATTTGCCACTTGAAGCGCCTAAAGACTTTGGATCTGTCTGGTAATGAGTTGGAGGGTTTCATCCCATTATGTTTGTGCACCTTGAGACTCCTAAAAACTTTGGATCTATCAAGCAACCAATTGGACGGTTATATCCCATCATGTTTGTGCACCTTGAGACTCCTAAAACTTTGGATCTATCAAGCAACCAATTGGACGGTTATATCCCATCATGTTTGTGCACCTTGAGACTCCTAGAAACTTTGGTTATATCCCATCATCTATCTAAAAAGATCAACAAGTTGGACGGTTATATCCCATCATGTTTGTGCACCTTGAGACTCCTAAAAACTTTGGCTCTATCAAGCAACCAGTTGGATGGTTATATCCCATCATGTTTGTGCACCTTGAGATCTCTTAGAAAACTTGATTTATCTAATAACTATCTTTTAGGTGACATTCCCTCTTGTTTTAGCAACTTTCATTTTTTGACATCTCTCATATTGTCTAGCAACCTATTCCAATGGAATGACTCATTTTGGCTGTGCAACATGCACTCCTTGACATATCTCTCTATATCTAATGACATATCTCCAAGTACCATTCCTTCTTGCATCGGCAACTTGAATAGGCTCAATTCCCTATATCTTATTGGAGATTGGTTTAAGGGGAGTATCTCTTCCTCCATCTTTAGTAATCTAACTAACTTGATGGTTCTTGAAATATCGAGTGCAAAATTTGAAGGAAATTTACAATTTTCAGTGCTTGCCAACCTTTCCAAACTTGAATTTCTTGATATCTCCTCCACGGGTGGGTTAGAGATTGGCACAGAGTACCTCATCTCTTGGGTCCCATCTTTTCAACTCAAATCTTTAAGTATTTTTAATTGTGTGGTTAATAGGCATAGTGGTGGTCGACTTCCTTCCTTCCTCAAGACCCAAGGTAAATTAGAATCTTTAACTTTGTATGACACCTCAATCAAGGGGACACTACCTGCTAGCCTCTTTTGCAACTCTACTTTATCTTTACTGTCACTAAGCAGAAATAAATTTTCTGGCCCATTTCTTCTCCCTTGTTGTAATGGATCTCAAAATCTTCGCTCCATTGATTTATCCGATAATGATCTAAATGGGCTGCCTGAGAATTTCGGCTTTTTTTTTCCCAAGTTACAAGTGTTTGAGATGTCAAGAAACAAGTTGGAAGGGCATATTCCTACATCCTTGGAGCATACACCCTTGCTCTTGCTAGATTTGAGGGGGAACATTTTATCAGGAAAATTACCACCCAATTTGATGAGAAACAGGAGCAAATTGTTTTATTTAGATGTGTCTTCTAATCACCTTGAAGGAGAGATGCTCTCCATTGATGCCGAAATGCCAGATTTACAATATTTGATCATCCACAATAATAATTTCACAAGCTTACTTTTCCCAAGGTTGGCCAACTTTTCTAATCTAAGACTAATTGATGCTGGATCTAATAGCTTTACAGACAATTTCTCTCAAAGCCTACCTTATTTCCCTAATATGGTGATACTTTCCTTGAGAATGAATCATATTCAAGGCCACATACCTAAACAGTTATGTGAAATGCAGAATCTACGTCTCCTTGATCTTTCTGGAAATAACTTATCAGGAAAACTTTTATCTTGTCTTCACAATATTTCATCTTGGAGATCAAAAATTATAGACAAGGTCACACCTACAAGTTACTCATTAAATACATTTGTCTTTCTACCCTTGTTTCCAATGTTAAGATATTTTGGCATATTGCTCAAGTCAAAAAATTCGATCCGTCTATATCAAGGTGAGCCTTTGGAGTGGATGACTCACCTCGATTTATCAATGAATATGATAAGTGACATCATTCCTCAAGAAATTGGAGAGCTGCAAGGGCTTCAATCATTGGATTTATCAAAAAATCACATCCAAGGTTCTTTACCGAAGTCAATGGCAGACATGTATAATCTTCAAAGTTTAGATCTTTCGTATAATGGCTTAAGTGGTTTTATTCCCAATGAAATGGTTCGACTCTCCTTCCTTTCAGATTTTAATGTTGCCTTCAACAACATGACTGGTATGATCCCCGATGGTATACAATTTAAAACTTTTAATGAGAGCAATTTTCAAGGTAATCTAGGATTATGTGGACCACCACTTAAGAAAGAATGCTCCTCTAACAAGGAGGGAGGAAAAAGGATAACAACAGAAGATTACAAGGATGCTTTATTCTTTGCATTTATTACGATGTCATTTACTTTGGGTTTCTGGGGGTTTCTTGCCATCCTATTTTTTAATAAAAGTTGGAGGGTGAAATATTTCAAGTTCATTGATCAATACTGTAACATGTAGTTGATGGACCTTTGAAACTTTCAATGTCCTAGTTGATAGATTTGAATTGACATGAAGGTTTCAAATTTATTATTTATTGATTTTTGGCAAGTGTTGTATGAATGATTTTGTAGGGTACTGTCAAGTGGATGGTTGAGAACTTTTCTTGAACTAAACTCTTTTTAGTTCATATATGCCTAGGAAGGTACTATATCCAACTATGTTAATAAAATATCCTAGTATAAATAACTTAATATTCATGGTGGCAATGACGGCAAAGTGGTAGTGGAAGCTCAGGGACCTCTACTGCCTCATAAGGTGCTCCAACTGCACCATCATCTTGGCACCCATCTTTTCCGAGAGATGATCAGACAGTTATTCCCTTCTTTGTCTCTTCTCCCTTCCCATTTCTTCCTCCAACGAGATTCATACACACAAAGAATAGAGAGAGCAAGAGAGAGAGAGAGAGAGAGAGAGAGAGAGAGAGAGACAAGAGGTCACCTGGATGATTGGTGAGGGGAGAGTAGAGGAGCTACGATTTAAATGCTCGTTAAAGTAATACCTAATATAATTCTAATTCATACAAGTCCCTGGTAACATACTGTCATTAATTACATCTCCTATGTAGTGGCAACTTTAAAATTATGATATTAGTAAAGGTGTAAAAGAAAAATTTTTGTGGCCAATGTAATTAAGCCAATCAATTCATCCTATTGATCTGAAATTCAGTCGCTTAGTGGGGAGAACCCATTGGATGAGGGAATTGTCAAAATTAGATGATGCGACATAGTTCCATTGGCTGGATATGCACACATGGTTCCTAGATCTTTGACTGTCTATGTAAGAAGAAAGTTTGGTTTTCCCTCATTTGACTTAATAATTAATTATAAAATCACGAATAAATTTATAATAGGTTGGTTCATGTCAAGCTCCACAGCCCAGCCATGACTTCTAGGGAGAGAGAGAGAGAGAGAGAGAGAGAGAGAGAGAGAGAGAGAGAGAGAGAGAGAGGGAAGATAATTATAGAATAGAATAAAAGGTAAAAGGAAAGGTTTCAGTCAATGAACATAGGCAAGTCATTGTAATACTTGATTTCAAAGTCAATGGCGCATTCATCTCAGTGTAGAAAAAGGGATTAAACATCAACCAACTAGTCAGCGGGGAACTTTTGATTAGCCGGTGATCTAGACTTGTGCCCCCCTCCCACACAAAAAGAGTGTTAAACAGATAACACATGAAGCAAGTGTATCCTTCATGTGAAAAAAGTTGGTCAGTTCATAAGAAGGTTATATTTGAGTATTGTTTAACATATTATTTTTGCAAGATAACTAGAGTTAAATAATTTAAAATTATCATTGTAACCTAAGGTAAAGTCAATGAAACATAATAAAAAATACTAAAATGGATTGTAGAAGTGTTTCATGATTTTTTATATAAATATGCAAATGAACCTTGAGAAAAATCTGTTTTAATCCTTTGATTATAATTGAACGCAATATCCAAGGCATGGCCTTGAGAAAAAAATTGTTTCTTTTTGTTTTTTGTTCTTTTCTCAAGTCGAAAGCTAATTGAACATAAAGGGCCAGTCACAATAGGCCCATGACAAAGGCACACTAAGCGGGGGTTTAAAAGGGAAGAGAGAAGGTGAGAGAAAAGGGGGGTTGCCCTTGGGGGGAGAGAGGGCATGCAGACTTCATGGCGAGCTCTACTGGATTCATGATTTCTGCTCGGTGACACATCAACGCGGGCGGCACAAAGATAGCGGCATCAGGCAGCACTGGCAGCAGCATGGCGGCAACGTGACAGAGATCCCTCTTGTTCCCATTCTCTATTGGGTGACTGTTGAGACCCTGGCAACCCAAATGGGCTCACCAGGAAAGAGGTCCCGAAGAAGTCAGCCCAGCCCAGGAAAGAGACAAAGCAGACAGGAGCCAGACGCCGAAGGGAACAACCACACGTGGGAATCTGCAGGTGGGGAGGCATGTGCGGCGGACGGATTTCGGCGGGGAACCAAGACAGTGGCAGGACCCGACACCGACGGAGCACGGCAAGTCTCAGGTCCCGTCGGATCCGACCGCTAGACGGGACGCAGTCGCCGACACGGGCGGACTACGGCTATAAAGAAGGATCGACCAGCCACGGAAAGGGGGGAAGACCATCGTGAAGCACTCCGTTCGGAGCTGGAGGCTCGCCATCTCGTATCGGCGGCCCCCCGACCTGGAAGGTCGAGGTTATTTCGTATTACCTCTTTCTGTATCCCGTGTCCCTCGTCGAGCGATCTCTCTCTCACGGGGTTTTCTCTCTGCGATGGCGGAAAGCCCGGAATTATCCCCATGACCGGTGATGTGGCACACTTCCATTGGCTGGATAAGGGAGTACGTGGTTCTTAGATATTTCACTGAAGTGCTCAGGAATTATGGTCATCCCTCGTTTGACTAACTATTAATCGTAAAAGTCGTTATAAATTTATCAGTGCCCGCGTTCGGCTCGGGCCCCATACGGCCGCCCCCTAGGACTTCTCTAGTGAGAGAGAGAGAGAGAGCCTCACTACTTTCCATTGATGAATTACTTCATGTCTTGACAGAGATCGCCGGTATTGATGTTTCGGGATATTGGGCAAACCTTCTGCCGGATGGCGACCGCCGGGAAAGCTGTCTTTGAGCACGGAGGTCGCCGTGGAAAGCGGGGCTGCCATGGAGGAGACGCCGTCGGCCGCAGACGGCTGACCTCTTTGTGTGGTGATTCAAGGAAAGACAAGGACAAGAAGAGAGAGAGAGAGAGAGAGAGAGAGAGAGAGAGAGAGAGAGAGGGGTTGGGAAGGGAATATGGGAGGTGCTGTGACCAGGCCTGGGGCTTACCGGGCACGTTAGAGATGATGGGGCTCGCCCAGAGAGAGACATCCTGAGGGGCAACCAGCATTGGTCTACCTACCGGAGAAGAGGAAGAGATAGGAAGCAAGGAACAGTTTCTGAGAGACGTCCAGAGGGGGACAGACGAGACCAATGCCGCTTGCTGCCATCTAAGAGAGTCTATGCCGGAGCGAATACATGCCGAGGCCGTACAGACACTGAGATGGAGAGAGAGAGAGATAGAGAGAGAGGGAGAGAGGGAGAGCGTGAGAGGGAAAGACAGAGAGAGAGGGAGAGAGAGAGAGGGAGAGAGAGAGAGAGAGAGCGTGAGAGGGAAAGAGAGAGAGAGAGGGAGAGAGAGAGAGAGGGAGTCGTGCCGTGTCGTGTTGTGAAAAACACGACACGAGGAGCTCAGTTGAGAGCCCTACCTGCAGTACCCCTGTGGAAAGGGGGAAAACGGGGAAGCTGCGGTTTAAATCTGCACTAAAATAATAGTTATTTATTTTACTTATATTTCATAATGTTTACTTACATACCGTATATGAAGGCCACTTTAAAGTTACGAAACTGGTAAGGGCGTAAAATATAAAATTTCACATGTTACCAAGGTCGTCGAGCCAATGAATCAATTCAGACCATCAATCTGAAGTCTAGCCGCTCAGCACAGGGGCAAGGGGGGTCTCTCGGATGTTGGAAAGCTAGGAATGAGATGATGTGGTAGAGTTCCATTGGCTGGACAATGGAGCGTGTGGTTCTGAGATCTTTGACTGCCTTGTAAAAAGGGGTGTAGTCTTCCCTCATTTGACAAAATAATCAATTATAAGAAAATAAAATAAATTTATAAATAGCTTCATTCTGGTCCGGCTCCACATGCCAACCTATGACTTCTAGAGAGAGGGACGGAGAGAGAGGTGCAAAGAATAGAAGGAAAGAAGGCAAAAGGAAAGGTCTCAAATCAGTGAACAAAGTCAGGTCATTGTAATGCTTGACTTACGAAGTCAATGGCGTTTTCTCATGGATATTAGTCAAGAAAGAACGGCGATGCTCGAGATCAATGAGGACCTTCTCCAGTGATGACTGCCCGTCAACCTCCCCCTCGACAAGGGCAGATGAGTCGACAAAGTCAGATGAAGGAGTCCTGTGGGGTCCAAGCCTTGCGGGCTGGAAATGTTTTGAACAGATTATATTTAGAGCTATAAACAACAAGACACCTGAATAGGTGAGGGGTCTTCTGCTACACATCAATATTCGAGATCAATGAGGACCTTCATCCACACATAAATATGGAGTAATTTAACAAATTTATGGAAAAATATTTGAGCGTAAACACAAGGCACCTGAATAGGTGAATCGTCCTGCATCCACACATAAATATGGAGTAATTTAACAAATTTATAATTACCTTCTCTCTCTAGAGAGAGAGAGAGAGAGGGAGAGAGAGAGAGAGAGAGAGAGAGAGAGAGAGAGAGAGAGAGAGAGAGAGCCTCAGTACTTTCCGTTGATGAATTCTTTCATGTCCTGACAGAGATCGCCGGTGTTGATGTTTCGGGATATTGGGCAAGCCTTCTGCCGGATGGCGATTGGCCGCAGGAGTATGGGATACTTTCCATTTAGGGGGCTGCTTTGGAATAAGGCGGTCTCCGGGGAAAGCGGGGCTGCAGGAGATGCCGTCGGCCGCAGAGAGCTGACCGCTCTGTGCGGTATGTGGAGAGAGGGAGGCTGACGGGTATATGGGAGGTTCCGCGACCAGGCATGGGGGCTTGCCGGGCTTGTTATAGATGCAGGGGCTTGTAGCCGGCCATGGCAAATGGCAGCCGACAAGGTCTGCCTACCGGAGAGGAGGATGAGAGACAGGAAGGAAGGAACAGTCTCGGAGACATGCCCAGACGGGGAAAGCAGAAGAGGGGGGGGGGAATGGATGAGGTAAGCACAGACCTTGGAATTTACTTCGTGTTTACATGGATTCTTACAAGAGTGACCCGGGTGGAGTTGCATGTGGAAATCAGAGACTGCACCTCTGATTTCCACAGGGTCACGTCGACGGCGTCACCTTGTACATTTGTCTTCATTTAATTTATCTGATGGTCGTTGTGTGTCATTATCCATCAAGACGGTGCGTGCAGAACGGGTCAGTCATGATGCTCAATGGGGCGTGTCTGCACGTTCAATGGAAACGAGAGGCGAAGAATATAAGAGAGAGAAATAGAAAAGGATGAGAGACTCGGGCAAGGTGTTGATTGAGTTAGTCTTCTATTAAACAATCGAGTTTTTCTTGTAGCATGAAACCTTGTCTTGATTGATCGACGGAATCTTGCCCACTCTTGATCTCATTGGAGTCTAGAGTTTATCTAATTGGAGCGAAGCCCTTATATATGCGTGTGAGAGAGAAGAATGAAGAAGAATTGAGAGAGAGAGAGAGAGGGGAGAGGAGGAGACAACGGCAGTTGCTCGGATAAGCCACATCAGAAGAAGGGGAGAGGGAAAGAGAAGGAATAGTGGAAAGAACCCACATCAGCAGCAATTACAGCGAGCTTGGAAATTTAACAGCTCTCGAGTGAATGTGAGAACAGCTGCCGCAGTCATGGGGGAGGAAGGAACATTACGGTTTCTTCGCTATAATGGAACATAGGTAGAATCGGTTGCTTCGAGTATGGTTTGAATGAGGCGAATGAACCCTCTATTTATAAGCACCTCGCAGCCACTTCGGTAACGTTGCCAACAGTTTCACTTCTTCTGGCTGACCGTTTCTCTGTTGCGATCATCTAATGTGGATGGTTGCGCCTTTGAAAAAACCACGTCACAACCCTCTCCGCACAGTCCCGCCTCTCTTCTTCCACACCCTAGAAAAACCCTTCAGACGCTCTCTTGTGCAGCAGCAGCAGCGGCGACGGCGGCGGCTCTGGGAAGGTGGCCACCTGCCTGCAAGGGGCAGAGGGGAAACAAAGGTCTCGGGGCCGGGAGGCCGCTCAGCACCACGAAGCCCTCGAGGGCGAGGTCCCTGAACCATTCCTCATCGGAGTCGAGGATCTCGAGAACTCGGCGGAAGAGCGAGGCCGCCGCCGGCGGAGAAGCCGAACTCCTCCCCGGCACGGGTGAGGAGGGAGGAGAAGGCCGGGAAGGTGAGGAAGCGCGTGGGGATGACGAAGCGCCGCCTCTCCGGGCCAACATAGACGGCGAGGAATCCAGCGGGGACGCGGCGGAGGCCTGAGGTTCCGTCGATGTCGCCGACGGCGGCAGAGTTGCGACGGAAGCTCAGGGCCCTCAACAGCCTTAAGAGCCGCTTCAGCTGCAATATTCTTCATGGCGCCCGTCATCTCCTCGAGAAGATCTGACAGCCCTTCCCTTCCCCTTCTCTTCTCCCTTCCCATTTTTTCCTCCGGCGAGCTTCGTACACACACCATGAAAGAGAGAGAGAGAAATAGAAGGGAGGTCACTTGGAGTACGTCTAGAAAGGAGGGAAACGGCTGAGCTGCGGTTTAAATGCACATTAAAATAATACTTATTTTTTTTATATCTCGTAAGCATTCAATACATATACGGCCGGTTTAAATTGTGAAATTATAAGGGTGTAAAATATAAAACTCTGTCGCCAAGATGGTGTAGCCAATCAATCTACACCGTCGATCTGAAATCCAGCCACTCAACGGACAGCTCGGATTTAAATGATGTGGGATGGTTCCACTGGCTGAATGAGGGAGCGCGTGGTTCCTAAATCTTTGACTGGCTTTGTAAAAGGGAGTGCGGTCTGCCCTCATTTGATTAAATAATTAATTATAAAAGCATAATAAATTGATAAATAGCTTAGTTCAGGTCGGGCTCCACACACCAACTGTCGTGTAACGCTCGGCGTAAATAACATGACCTAGAGAGAGAGAGAGAGAGAGAGAGCCGTAAATAACAGAAGTCAATGTCATTGTAACGCTTGACGTAAGAAGTCAATGCCGTATTCATCTCAGCATATAAGAAGATATTTGTCAAGGACAGAGACGTCAACCAACCGAGTCAGTGTGGAGCCTCCGATTGACCGGTGGTCTAGACTTGCGAGGCCTCCCAGACCACATTCTCTGGTCGTCGACGACTCAACGAGCCCATAAATAGGGAAGATGTGGTCCATTTGGGCAAGAAACATGAGCTCTCATTCTTCTTCTTCATCATCTTCTTCTTCTTAGTCTGCTTCTTCCTCTTCATCATCATCTTCTTCTTAGTCTGCTTCTTCTTCTTCATCATCATCTTCTTCTTAGTCTGCTTCTTCTTCTTCATCATCATCTTCTTCTTAGTCTGCTTCTTCTTCTTCTTCTTCTTCTTGTGCTGGTGTTACTGTTGCTCCTCCAATGGCTTTGAGGGGTGCTATCACAAGAAGGCTGATGGTTGTTCTCATCGTTGTGGCGTTGTCTTATCTGGGATGTGAGGGAAGGGGTTGTCACAACAACGAGCAGGAAGCTTTACTCGAGATCAAGAAGCTGTTTAACCCCCCCAACAGCTCGTACATGTACGACTGGGGTGACTCAAAATTGGCAGAGGGAAAAGACTGCTGCCAATGGCCTCATATTACCTGCAACCCCAACACCGGTCACGTGGTTGAGCTCGATTTATTCTATGGTGATTGGAGTGATGTGAAGGAAACATGGCACCCAAACCTCACCATATTGACAGAGTTTAAGCAGCTAGAGAGCCTGAATCTGGGTTGGAATAAGATAGGTGGTGGTATTCCAGAGGGTGAGTAACTTCCCCCAATTTTGACAAGCAACTCATTCATTTACTTCCATTATTCTTAAGAAAAATGCAAGTATACAATTTAATTAATCAATTAACTCCAATTATTTCATTTTCTCACATGTATAAGAAAGTTTTTTGTTTGATTTCGTTTATTTGTCTCACAGCTATTTGCCACTTGAAGCTGCTAAAGACTTTGGATCTGTCAGGTAATGAGTTGGAGGGTTTCATCCCATTATGTTTGTGCACCTTGAGACTCCTAAAAACTTTGGATCTATCAAGCAACCAATTGGACGGTTATATCCCATCATGTTTGTGCACCTTGAGATCTCTTAGAAAACTTCATTTATCTAATAGCTATCTTTTAGGTGACATTCCCTCTTGTTTTAGCAACTTTCATTTTTTGACATCTCTCAAATTGTCTGACAACCTATTCCAATGGAATGACTCATCTTGGCTGTGCAACATGCACTCCTTGACATATCTCTTTATATCTAATGACATATCTCCAAGTACCACTCCTCCTTGCATTGGCAACTTGAATAGGCTCAATGTCCTATATCTTAGTGGAGATTGGTTTAAGGGGAGTATCTCTTCCTCCATTTTTAGTAATCTAACTAACTTGATGTTTCTTTACATATCGAGTGCAAAATTTGAAGGAAATTTACAATTTTCAATGCTTGCCAACCTTTCCAAACTTGAATATCTCGGTATCTCCTCCATGGGTGGGTTAGAGATTGGCACAGAGTACCTCATCTCTTGGGTCCCATCTTTTCAACTCAAATCTTTAAGTATTTCTAATTGTGTGGTTAATAGGCATAGTGGTGGTCGACTTCCTTCCTTCCTCAAGACCCAAGGTAAATTAGAATCTTTAACTTTGCATGACACCTCAATCAAGGGGACACTACCTGCTAGCCTCTTTTGCAACTCTACTTTATCTTTACTGTCACTAAGCAGAAATAAATTTTCTGGCCCATTTCTTCTCCCTTGTTGTAATGGATCTCAAAATCTTCGCTCCATTGATTTATCCGATAATGATCTAAATGGGCTGCCTGAGAATTTAGGCTTTTTTTTTCCCAAGTTACAAGTGTTTGAGATGCCAAGAAACAAGTTGGAAGGGCATATTCCTACATCCTTGGAGCATACACCCTTGCTCTTGCTAGATTTGAGTGGCAACATTTTATCAGGAAAATTATCACCCAATTTGATGAGAAATAGGAGCAAATTGCTTTATTTAGATGTGTCTTCTAATCACCTTGAAGGAGAGATGCTCCCCATTGATGCCGAAATGCCAAATTTACAATCTTTGATCATCCACAATAATAATTTCACAAGCTTACTTTTCCTAAGGTTGGCCAACTTTTCTAATCTAAGAGTAATTGATGCTGGATCTAATAGCTTTACAGACAATTTCTCTCAAAGCCTACCTTATTTCCCTAATATGGTGATACTTTCCTTGAGAATGAATCATATTCAAGGCCACATACTTAAACAGTTATGTGAAATGCAGAATCTACGTCTCCTTGATCTTTCTGGAAATAACTTATCAGGAAAACTTTTATCTTGTCTTCACAATATTTCATCTTGGAGATCAAAAATTATAGACAAGGTCACACCTACAAGGTACTCATCAGATACACATGGCTTTTTCTTAACGTCTCTAATGCTAGAAAATTCAGGCATAATGTTCAAGTCAAAAATTCGATCCGTCTATATCAAGGTGAGCCTTTGGAGTGGATGACTCACCTCGATTTATCAATGAATATGATTAGTAACATCATTCCTCAAGAAATTGAGAGCTACAAGGGCTTCAATCATTAGATTTATCAAAGAATCACATTCAAGGTACTTTACCGAAGTCGATGGCAGATATGTATAATCTACAAAGTTTAGATCTCTCATATAATGGCTTAAGTGGTTCCATTCCGAATGAAATGGTTCGACTCACTTTCCTTTCAGCTTTTAATATTGCCTTCAACAACATGACTAGTATGATACCCGATGGTATACAGTTTGGAACTTTTAATGAGAGCAATTTTGAAGGTAATTTAGGATTATGTGGACCACCACTTAAGAAAGAATGCTCCTCTAACAATGAGAGAGCAGAAAGGATAACAACAGAAGATTATAAGGATGCTTTATTCTTTGCATTTGTTACAATGTCATTTACTTTGGGTTTCTGGGGGTTTCTTATCAACCTATTCTTCAATAAAAGATGGAGGATGAAATATTTCAAGTTCATTGATCAATATTGTAACATGTAGTTGATGGACCTTTGAAACTTTGAATGTCCTAGTTAATAGATTTGAATTAACATGAAGGTTTCAAGTTTATTATTTATTGGTTTTTCGCAAGTGTTGTATAAATGATTTTGTAGGGTATTGTCAAGTGGATGGTTGGAAACTTTTCTTGAACTAAACTCTTTCTAGTTCATATAGGCCTAGGAAGATACTATATCCAACTATATTAATAAAATATCCTAGTAGAAAAAACTCAATATTCATGGTGGCAACGATGGTGAAGTGGCAGCTCAAGGACATACACTATCTCATAAGGTGCTCTAGTTGCACCATCGTCATGGCACCTATCTTTTCCTAGAGATGGTCAAACAGCCATTCCCTTCCCTATCTCTTTTCCCTTTTCATTTCTTCTTCCGATGAGATTTATACATAGAGAACAAAGAGAGCAAGAGAGAGGGAGGGAGAGAGAGAGAGAGGGGGGAGAGAGAGAGAGAGAGAGAGAGAGAGAGAGAGAAGATAGGGGAGAGTCGAGGAGCTGCAATTTAAATGCTCATTAAAATAATACGTAATAAATTTTTAATTCATACATGTGCCTAGTAACATACTATGATTAATTGTATTTCCTATGTAGTGGAAACTTTAAAATTATGATTTTAGTAAAGGTGTAAAGGATAATTTTTTGTGGCAATGTGAATGAGCCAATCAATTTATACCATTGATCTGAAATTCAGCCACTTAGTGGGGAGAACCCATTGGATGAGAGAAATCTCAAAATTAGAAGATGTGGCACAGTTCCATTGGCTAGATAAAGGCACATGGTTCCTAGATCTTTGACGGCCTTTTTAAAAAGAAAGTTTGGTTTTCCCTTATTTGACTTAATAATTAATTATAAAATTGAGAATAACTTTATCATAGGTTGGTTCACGTCAGGCTCCACACCTCAACTATGACTTCTAGGGTGAGAGAGAGAGAGAGAGAGAAGATAATTATAGAACAGAATAAAAGGCAAAAAGAAAGATTTCAGTCAATGAATAGAGTCAAGTCATTGTAATATTTGATTTCGAAGTCAATGGTGCATTCATCTCAGTATAGAGAAAGGTATTAGACATCAACTAATTGGTCAATGTGGAACCTTCAGTTAGCTGGTGATATAGACATGCATCCCCCTTCCACACCACATTCTCTTGACATCGAAGGGTCAACAAGCACATAAATAGGATCTGGTTTGTTTAAGTAAGAAAGACACCTCTTCCTCTTGCTCCATTGGCATTTTAGGGAGTTACCCTGGGAAGACTAATGGCCATTCTCATCGTCACGATGTTGACTTGTATGGAATGTAAATGAAAAGGTTGTCACGATGAGGAGTACATGATGCAGCACGCTTCAAGGGTTCATCAACCAAGGAAGGTGATTCCATAAAAATAAGGAAACAACAGATGTAGAATGCAAGAATAGTGCCCTTGATGAAGCACACCTCAATAGCCCTTAAAATAAGGAAGGGTCCAATTAAATCGAGGGAAGAATTATTGTAGAAGGTGGGAACATTGCCTTTGATCCAACTGCTCATCACCCATGCTGCCAAAGAAAATGCCTTACAATAGAAGGTTCCTTTTATTATTAACTTACTATTATTTACTTACTATTATTTCATGTAGAGATACTTGTAAATCGGCCCTCAAACCTTTGGCTTGGTAGTGAATGAGATGAAGTGTTTCTTTCTTACTTGATCATGAGATCCTATTGCCCCCGCTTGGGTTGGTCAAAGGACCCTGCTGCTCTCAATTTGGAGCACCCCTCCCCCTCCCTTCTTTTTCTTCTATCGTTGCTAGACACCACCACTTGCACCATTGGTACTGCCATCACCTGCCATTGTTGCCATCATCGCCTCCCCTTCCATGATGGCTGCCTATCCATTGCCTTCTCCACCACCCACAGCCCCCTCCAGCAGCCATCACCATTTGCTATCATCCTCTCTTCGTTGCCCACCACCGTTGGCCTCACTATATTGCCGCCACCACCACTGTCGTCGCTGTTGACCATCACCTCACGATCATTGCACCCCTACTCATTGCCGGCCTCTGCCCTCACCTCTCTTTGTCATTGCTCCTCCTGTTTCCCTCTCTCTCTACTGCTGGATAGCACCACATTTAAAGCTAGGGTTATTTCATTCGTGGGCCTACATGTTCCCTAGCCCACGTCAGCCAGCCCACTGACACTGTCTCTGTTGAGCCAGCCATGGCCCAAACCATTTGGCATGAGTCATCTGGCCATCCTGACCAAAACTGGTCCAGCCCTTCAGCTGCAAACTTCAACAGCTGACAGCCTGGTCTACGCGGTCAATGTTCAATAGTCAACAAGTCAAAGTTCAACAACTGCACAAAGGCAAATCAATGGTCAACTTCAATAATTTATCAAATCTAGTCAAAGCTCAAGTATAATTTCTGAACTTCTCCTATCAGTTACCTAGTCATTTGTTTTTTTAGTATAATCTCTTGCCACAGTCACCTGAGGGAACCATAGGGGTAGCTACCTTTTTATATTTAGCTGATCATTCCCTGTGATAAAGCTTTATCTGATCTATTAAATCTAGGTACCCTAATTAGTAGATTTCTTAAGCCACTCAATTTTTTAGTTTTATTATTGCAAGAGATTTCTGAATATAATGACATTCTCTTTTTTTAAAAGCTCTCACAAATCTTTAGGATTCTACCATTTGTATTCTACCCTACATCAATGCAGGGCTTTGCTTGAGATCAAGAGGGCAATCAACTTCCCCAATTGTTGGGGTTTGCCCGTTTAGGGTTACTGAACAACAGAAGAGGGGAAGGACTGCTGTCGATGGTCTAAGATAAGTTGCATGTCAAACTAGGAGGCAAGAGGTGAAGTGATCTAGAGGAGGAGACGTGGCACCCAAACCTGATCATGCTAACAATATTTGGGCAGCTCGAAAGCTCTTGTTTGCCATCCAATCAGATAGCCGTTGGCATTCCACAGGATAACTTTCCTCCATTATATTATATCCACTCCCATCCGTCTCATCCGAACGTGCGAATAAGAAGACTTGTATTTCTTTTCTCTTATTTGTCTCACAGTTATTTGTGACTTGAAGCTCATGAAGGTTCTCAATCTGTCATTGAATAAGTTGAGGGTTCAATCCCTTCATATCTGTGCACCTTGAGATCTGGCAACCATCTCTGAGGGAACTACTCATACTGGTGCCGGATGAGCTCATTGGTAGATCTCTCTGTTTAACGACAAATTTCCAAGCAGTATCCCTCTGTGCCTTGGCAGCTTTTACAAGCTCAATTCCTCGAGTCTTACCAGTGATGAGGTCAAGGAAAGCATCTCTTGCTCTGTCCTCAGTAATCTAACCGACTTGGTCTTTCTTGAAATCCAAGTTGGCGAGTTGGAAGGAATTTTACCACTTTTGCTGTTTGCAAACATTTCCAAACTTGAAAATCGACAAGTTGGCGGGTAAATTTCCCTCTCTCTCCTTCCTCCGGACCCAGCGTATGTTACAATCATTGAGACAGGCAGGCCGCCGCTGGCGAGCAGAAGTGACGATGAAAGTGGCGCTGAAGCTCCGCGAGAAGAAGAAGAGAGTGAAGGAGAAAGTGTGGTGGAAAGAACCAGCATCCGCAGAAGAGTAGAGCGAGGTCGGAAATCTAACAAAACATGACTGAAGGCGAGGAAGGCCGCGGCAGTCATGGAGGAGGAAAGGACATCAGCGTTTCCTCTCCAAAAAAGGGGATGGATGAATGCACCGGTACAAAAAACCCACATCACAACCCTCTCCCCAAAGCCCCCATCTCCTCCTGGCCTTCTACAGCAGCGGCGGCAGCGGCGGTGGCCTACTCGCTGCAATGGCCAGCGGGGAGATCGAAGGTCTTGGGGTCGGCGTGACCGCTCTTCTCGACGAAGCCCTCGAGGGCGAGGTCCCTGAAACGGACCTCGTCGGAGTCGAGGATCTCGAGGACCCGCCGGAAGCGGCGCTGGGGAGGGCAAGGCTGTTGGCGGTGGGGAAGCCGAACAACTCGGCGCGGGGGATGACGGAGGAGACCGGGAAGTTGGGGAAGCGGGTGGGGATGACGAGGCACCGTCTCTCCGGTCCCATGTAGACGACCAGGAAGCCGACAGGGATGCGGCAGAGGAAGCCCGACCCGCTTCAGCTGCACCACCAGCGATACCTTGTCCCCCCTTCTTCATCGCGCTTGACATTTCCTCCAGAGGATCCGAGAGCCCTTCCATTCCCCCTCTCTTCTCCGTCCCCTTTCCTTCCTCCGGCGAGCTTCATCAACATGCAAAGCAGAGAGAGAGAGAGAAAGGGGAGAGAGAGAGAGAGAGAGAAGGACAAGAAGAGACGGCTGACTTCTTTGTGTGGTGATTCAAGGAAAGACAAGGACAAGAAGAGACAGAGAGAGAGAGAGAGAGAGAGAGGTTGGGAAGGGAATATGGGAGGTGCTGTGACCAGGCCTGGGGGCTCACCGGGCACATTAGAGATGATGGGGCTCGCCCAGAAAGAGACATCCTGAGGGGCAACCAGCATTGGTCTACCTACCGGAGAAGAGGAAGAGATAGGAAGCAAGGAACAGTTTCTGAGAGACGTCCAGAGGGGGACAGACGAGACCAATGCCGCTTGCTGCCATCTAAGAGAGTCTATGCCGGAGCGAACACATGCCGAGGCACGTACAGACACTGAGATGCAGAGAGAGAGAGATAGAGAGAGAGAGGGAGAGAGACAGAGCGTGAGAGGGAAAGAGAGAGAGGGGAGGAGAGAGAGACAGAGACAGAGAGAGAGAGAGAGGATAGCTGTACATTCTGGGCCATACTATTCTGACTGTCCTAGGCATAGTTGGCTAAGAACGGACCGCATATGACATGGCATAGTTGTTGGGAATATTCACAGAATGATGAAAAAACACCTGTTTGGTGGAGGATAATTGGCATTTACAGGTCGCCAGGGTTCCGCCGGATCTTCTCTTGTCAGATGTAGTGAGAATGTGACGGAGAGACTGAACGATGGAGATCATTTAGTTGGTCAACAGCGATTTAGTGAACCGAGCCAAGCACGATGAATGGATAGCCACAGTTGTGAGTATTCTTCATAATAGATTTACATGAACATGAAGGTTTTTAGGCAAAACTATTAATCAATTTCCGTAAGCATTATGCAAATGAACATGTATGGTAATCTCTTTCAGGATACAGCTTATTTGGACAAAAATTATCTTGTATTCACCATATTTTTTCCTGGAGCTCAAGCATGCAAAAAAGAGTGTTAAACAGATAACACGCGAAGCAAGTGTATCCTTCATGTGAAAGAAATTGGTCAGTTCATACCAAGGTTATATTTTGAGTATTGTTTATTTATCAATAAATAGGATTCCTTGGAAAATTGGAGAACTAAAGGAACTTTGTGTGTTGAAATTATCAAATAATTGCATCCAAGCTTTTGTACCGGTGGCAAAGGCGGGCACAGATACCATAGAAAGTTTAGATCACTTACATGATAGTTTAAGTGATTTTATCCCCCATGAAATGGTTAGACTCTCCATTCTTTCAACTTTTAGTTTTATCTTCACTACTTGTTCGATTAATTTCATACATGGGCCATTCTGTGTCCCATTTAAAGGAGAGAGAAAAAGGGAGGGTTTTGCGCCATTTTGTGATCGCCTTATTCGTCGTCTCCTTTGGTGCTTCAGTTTTCCCAATTCTCGTTGCTCTGTTTTTATTTTGGACTCTGAAAATCCCCAACATAGAGCTTGATGAATGGCACAGATTATTTAGTTGGTCAACAACAATTTACTGAGCCAAGTCAATCACGATGAATGGACAGCAACAGTTCTGATGTACTATTTAAATCAGCATGTATGAGGATATTTCTTCCACTAAATTCCAACTTGGGTTGGGCAGACCTTGAGCCAAGGATGGCCACCAAGGGGAAAAGAAGAGACAGGGCACTGTAATTTCACTAATTCAAAGAACACAGAGTGCAGAACGAGGATCCTCGATCTCCTGAGAGCGTGAGCAACTCAAGGAAAAGATAGGAGACAGAGAACTCTCGCAATAATTCTCCGATGGGTCGGCTCTTTGGGATGGCGGGTCTCCGGGGGTCTTCTTCTTTCTTCAACACCCCCTCTGTCTTCTTCTTCGTCTTCTTATAATCGAGATCTGCCAGTTCGCCTGAGGCGCTCTGTCACCGATGCCTCCCTGGTCGCTTACCAGCCCGACAACCCCGGCCGACCGTTAGGCAGATCCTAACGGTTGGTTGCCTTCGCCTCAACAGAGAGGTGGGACTTCGCCATCCCTCCGTGCTTCCTCACCTTCCAGATCTTCTCCTCCCTCATCACCCGTTCCGAGGAGGAAGTTAATATTAATTGTAATAATATCGGCATCGTTATTTTCCTGACAGGAATCTCTTCGTTACAAAACGATGGCCACTTGCAGAAGATCTCGTTGCATCGTGCAAATGAGTGTTTGCCTGTGGAGGGGGCCGTTCTAGAGAGAGGGGTCAGCCATAGATGTGCTTCTGGGTTTGTTGCTGGAAGCAGTTCATCGTGCCAGCCTCTGCACAGCATCTGCCCTACGCTTCCTTGTTGCCCTTTCTCTTCTTCTTCTTCTTCTTCTTCTTCAAACAAGCAAACCGGAATCCGAACTCCTCCTCGGTTTCCTTGAGAAGAGAGATGAAGGCCCGGTGGCCCAGGTGAGCCATGGATCTCAGGGGCCTCCTCATCTGCTCCCCACGCAGACGGAGAGGAACCCCTTCGGAACCCGATTTCTCTTCGTCTCGCTGCGACACTTGTCGGATTCCGCCGCCATCCTCCTCTTCTTCCGCATCCGCTGGAGTCTGTCGGTCTCTGCGATCTCGTGACGCGGCTTCTTCATCCCCTCATGGGTCGATCGAAGGAGAAGATTTCCAGCCGTAGGGCATCCCACCGGGAGGGAGAGGATGGCAATGGCTTGAGCTCAGATGGAGGGTGGCCTGTAGGGTTTATAAAGATGCCGCAATCCAAATGAGTTGATTAGCTTTCTAAATCCCTGTCATTCTACTATAACCTAGAAAGGGAAGAACACCTGCCCAAGTCATGTGGAGGGGGGAACGATGGCAAGCTCGAGTCCTCAAGACAGATTGACTTCATCTTTATTTATTAGTTGTTATTCAGGTCCTTTTTCTTATGCGGAAAAGCCAATTAATTTGTCTTTTTTCTTATGCGGAAAGAAATAATTCTTGTTGATTCCTGACTCTAATAATTACAAGGCTTTTAGAATAGTCGCCCATCAGCAATCTTCTCAACAGGGTGTGAATCATCTTCTGCTATACATCAATATTCGCTTCATCCACACATAAATATGGAGTAATTTAATAAATTTATAAAGGTTGCCGTACGGTCGGCCCCCTTACGCCTCCCTATGACTTCTCTAGAGAGAGAGAGAGAGAGAGAGAGAGAGAGTGAGAGCCTCAGTACTTTCCGTTGATGAATTCTTTCATGTCCTGACAAAGATCGCCGCGGTTGATGTTTTAGGGGCAAGGCTTCTGCCGGATGGCGATCGCCGGCTGAAGTCTTAGAGGTCTGCTTTGGAGTACGGCGGTCTCCGGGGAAAGCGGGGCTGCAGGAGACGCCGTCGGCCGCAGAGAGCTGACCGCTCTGTGCGGTATGTGGGAGAGAGGGGATGACGGGTATGGGAGGTTCCGCGACCAGGCATGGCAGGCAGACGGCAGCCGACAAGGTCTGCCTACTGGAGAGGAGGAAGAGAGACACGCCCAGACGGGGAAAGCAGTCTCGGAGAGAGAGAGAGAGAGATAGAGAGAGAGACAAGGTCTGCCTTGACCCGAGGCATGGCCCAGTTGTGCCGTGCGCCGTGCTGGGTCTGCAATGACCCACGCCACGACAAGGCGCAGTCGTGCCGTGTGCCGTGTTGTGAAAAACACGACACGAGGAGCTCAGTTGAGAGCCCTACCTGCAGTACCCCTGTGGAAAGGGGGAAAACGGGGAAGCTGCGGTTTAAATCTGCACTAAAATAATAGTTATTTATTTTAATTATATTTCATAATGTTTAGTTACATACCGTATATGAAGACCACTTTAAAGTTATGAAATTGGTAAGGGCGTAAATTATAAAATTTCACATGCTACCAAGGTCGTCGAGCCAATGAATCAATTCAGACCGTCATTCTAAAGTCTAGCCGCTCAGCACAGGGGCAAGGGGGGTCTGTCGGATGTTGGAAAGCTCGGAATGAGATGATGTGGGAGAGTTCCATTGGCTGGACAATGGAGCACGTGGTTCTGAGATGTTTGACTGCCTTGTAAAAAGGGGTGTAGTCTTCCCTCATTTGACAAAACAATCAATTATAAGAAAATGAAATAACTTTATAAATAGCTTCATTCTGGTCCGGCTCCACATGCCAACCTATGACTTCTAGAGAGAGGTGCAAAGAATAGAAGGAAAGAAGGCAAAAGGAAAGGTCTCAAATCAGTGAACAAAGTCAGGTCATCATAATGCTCTACTTATGAAGTCAATGGCGTTTTCTCATGGATATTAGTCAAGAAAGAACGGCGATGTGAAGCAATCAGTCAATGCGGAGCCTCTGTCTGGCCAGTGATGTACACCCGCGCTGCCCTCCCGCACCACACCTCCCCCTCTCTATTTGGATAAAAGTCTCCCCCTCCTGGGGTCATCGATGAGTCGAGTAGCGCACAAAGAGGGAGGGAGGGAGGGAGGGAGTCCTGTGGTCGGCTTGAGCAAGAAAGACGACCACAGGCCTTGCAGGCTGCTGTTATCTCGGGAAGGCTCGTGATCATTCTCGCCAATATAGCGTCGTCTTGTCTGAGATGCGAAGGGAGGGGTTGCGACGATGACGAGCTGAGGGCTCTGCTCGAGATCAATGAGGACCTTCTCCGTTGACTGCCGTCAACCCCGACAAGGGCAGAGTCGACAAAGTCAGATGAAGTCAACCCGGGGTCCGTGGAAATGTTTTGAACAGATTATATTTAGAGCTATAAACAACAAGGCACCTGAATAGGTGAATCGTCTTCTGCTATACATCAATATTCGCTTCATCCACACAAAAATATGGAGTAATTTAACAAATTTATAAAGGTTGGCGTACATTCGGCCCCCATACGCCTTCTCTCTAGGGAGAGAGAGAGAGAGAGAGAGCCTCAGTACTTTCCGTTGATGAATTCTTTCATGTCCTGACAGAGATCGCCGGTGTTGATGTTTCGGGATATTGGGCAAGCCTTCTGCCGGATGGCGATCGGCTGCAGGAGTACGGGATACTTTCCATTTAGGGGGCTGCTTTGGAATAAGGCGGTCTCCGGGGAAAGCGGGGCTGCAGGAGACGCCGTCGGCCGCAGAGAGCTGACTGCTCTGTGCGGTATGTGGGAGAGGGAGGCTGACGGGTATATGGGAGGTTCCGCGACCAGGCATGGGGGCTTGCCGGGCTTGTTATAGATGCAGGGGCTTGTAGCCGGCCATGGCAGATGGCAGCCGACAAGGTCTGCCTACCGGAGAGGAGGATGAGAGACAGGAAGGAAGGAACAGTCTCGGAGACACGCCCAGACAGGGAAAGCAGAAGAGGGGGGGGGGGAATGGATGAGGTAAGCACAGACCTTGGAATTTACTTTGTGTTTACATGGATTCTTACGAGAGTGACCCGGGTGGAGTTGCATGTGGAAATCAGAGACATAAATGGCATAATTCAATGTCGTTGTAACGCTTGACGTAAGAAGTCAATGCCGTATTCATCTCAGCGTAGAAAGAAGATATTTGTTAAGGACAGAGACGTCAACTAATCGAGTCAGTGTGGAGCCTCCGATTGACCTGTGGTCTATACCTGCGAAGCCTCCCAGACCACATTCTCTAGTCGTCGAGGACTCAACAAGCCCATAAATAGGGAAGATGTGGTCCGTTTGGGCAAGAAACATGAGCTCTCATTCTTCTTCATCTTCATCATCATCTTCTTCTTCTTAATCTGCTTCTTCTTCTTGTGCTGCTGCTGCTGTTGTTGTTGCTCCTCCAATGGCTTTGAGGGTTGCTATCACAGGAAGGCTGATGGTTGTTCTCGTCGTCATGGTATTGTCTTGTCTAGGATGTGAGGGGAGGGGTTGTCACGAAAATAAGCAGGCAGCTTTGCTCGAGATCAAGAAGCTGTTTAACCCCTCCAACAGCTCGTACATGTACCATTGGGGTGACTCAACAATGGAAGAGGGAAAAGACTACTATGAATGGCCTGATATTACCTGCAACCCCAACACCGGTCACGTGGTCAAGCTCCATTTATACCACGGGTATTGGAGTGATGTGAAGGAAACATGGCACCCAAACCTCACCGTATTCACAGAGTTTGAGCAACTAGAGAGCTTGAATCTGGGGTTGAATTGGATAGGTGGTGGCATTCTAGAGGGTGAGTAACTTCCCCCAATTGTGACAAGCAACTAATTCATTTACTTTTGTTATTCTTAAGAAAAATGCAAGTATACAGTTTAATTAATCAATTAACTCCTTCAATTATTTCATTTGCTCACATGTATAAGAAATTTCTTTATTTGATTTCCTTTATTTGTGTCACAGCTATTTGCCACTTGAAGCTCCTAAAAATTTTGGATCTATCAAGCAACAAGTTGGACGGTTATATCCCATCATGTTTGTGCACCTTGAGACTCCTAAAAACTTTGGCTCTATCAAGCAACCAGTTGGATGGTTATATCCCATCATGTTTGTGCACCTTGAGATCTCTTAGAGAACTTGATTTATCTAATAACTATCTTTTAGGTGACATTCCCTCTTGTTTTAGCAACTTTCATTTTTTGACATCTCTCATATTGTCTAGCAACCTATTCCAATGGAATGACTCATCTTGGCTGTGCAACATGCACTCCTTGACATATCTCTCTATATCTAATGACATATCTCCAAGTACCATTCCTTCTTGCATCGGCAACTTGAATAGGCTCAATTTCCTACGTCTTATTGGAGATTGTTTTAAGGGGAATATCTCTTCCTCCATCTTTAGTAATCTAACTAACTTGATCGGTCTTCAAATATCGAGTGCAAAATTTGAAGGAAATTTACAATTTTCAGTGCTTGCCAACCTTTCCAAACTTGTATATCTTAGTATCTCCTCTGGGGGTGGGTTACAGATCAACACAGAGTACCCCATCTCTTGGGTCCCATCTTTTCAACTCAAATATTTAAGTATTTTTAATAGCGTGGTTAATAGGCATAGTGGTAGTCGACTTCCTTCCTTCCTCAAGACCCAAGGTAAATTACAAGATTTAACCTTGTATGACACCTCAATCAAGGGGACACTACCTGCTAGCCTCTTTTGCAACTCTACTTTATTTTCACTGTCACTAAGTGGAAATAATTTTTCTGGCCCATTTCTTCTCCCTTGTTGTAATGGATCTCAAAATCTTCACTCCATTTATTTATCGGATAATGATCTAAATGGGCTGCCTGAGAATTTAGGCTTTTTTTTTCCCAAGTTACAAGTGTTTGAGATGCCAAGAAACAAGTTGGAAGGGCATATTCCTACATCCTTGGAGCATACACCCTTGCTCTTGCTAGATTTGAGTGGCAACATTTTATCAGGAAAATTACCACCCAATTTGATGAGAAATAGGAGCAAATTGCTTTATTTAGATGTGTCTTCTAATCACCTTGAAGGAGAGATGCTCCCCATTGATGCCGAAATGCTAAATTTACAATTTTTGATCGTCCACAATAATAATTTCACAAGCTTACTTTTCCCAAGGTTGGCCAACTTTTCTAGTCTAAGAGTAATTGATGCTGGATCTAATAGCCTTACATACAATTTCTCTCAAAGCCTACCTTGTTTCCCTAATATGGTGATACTTTCCTTGAGAATGAATCATATTCAAGGCCACATACCTAAACAGTTATGTGAAATGCAGAATCTACGTCTCCTTGATCTTTCTAGAAATAACTTATCAGGAAAACTTTTATCTTGTCTTCACAATATTTCATCTTAGAGATCAAAAATTATAGACAAGGTCACACCTACAAGTTACTCATTAGATACATTTGTCATTCCACCCTGGTTTCTAATGCTAAGAAATTTAGGCATATTGTTCAAGTCAAAAAATTCAATCCGTCTATATCAAGGTGAGCCTTTAGAGTGGATGACTCACCTCGATTTATCAATGAATATGATAAGTGACATCATTCCTCAAGAAATTGGAGAGCTGCAAGGGCTTCAGTCATTGGATTTATCAAACAATCACATCCAAGGTTCTTTACCAAAGTCGATGGCAGACATGTATCATCTTCAAAGTTTAGATCTTTCGTATAATGGCTTAAGTGGTTCCATTCCTAATGAAATGGTTCGACTCTCCTTCCTTTCAGATTTTAATGTTGCCTTCAACAACATGATTGGTATGATCCCCGATGGTATATAATTTAGAAGTTTTAATGAGAGCAATTTTGAAGGTAATCCAGGATTATGTGGACCACCACTTAAGAAAGAATGCTCCTCTAACAATGAGAGAGCAAAAAGGATAACAACAGAAGATTACAAGGATGCTTTATTCTTTGCATTTGTTACGATGTCATTTACTTTGGGTTTCTGGGTGTTTCTTGCCATCCTATTTTTTAATAAAAGTTGGAGGGTGAAATATTTCAAGTTCATTGATCAATACTATAACATGTAGTTGATGGACCTTTGAAACTTTCAATGTCTTAGTTGATAGATTTGAATTGACATGAAGGTTTCAAGTTTATTATTTATTGATTTTTGGCAAGTGTTGTATGAATGATTTTGTAGGGTACTGTCAAGTGGATGGTTGAGAACTTTTCTTGAACTAAACTCTTTTTAGTTCATATAGGCCTAGGAAGGTACTATATCCAACTATGTTAATAAAATATCCTAGTATAAACAACTTAATATTCATGGTGGCAATGACGGCAAAGTGGTAGTGGAAGCTCAGGGACCTCTACTGCCTCATAAGGTGCTCCAACTGCACCATCATCTTGGCACCCATCTTTTCTGAGAGATGATCAGACAGTTATTCCCTTCCTTGTCTCTTCTCCCTTCCCATTTCTTCCTCCAACGAGATTCATACACACAAAGAATAGAGAGAGCAAGAGAGAGAGAGAGAGAGAGACGAGAGGTCACCTAGATAATTGGTGAGGGGAGAGTAGAGGAGCTACGATTTAAATGCTCGTTAAAGTAATACCTAATATAATTCTAATTCATACAAGTCCCTGGTAACATACTATCATTAATTACATCTCCTATGTAGTGGCAACTTTAAAATTATGATATTAGTAAAGGTGTAAAAGAAAAATTTTTGTGGCCAATGTAATTGAGCCAATCAATTCATCCTATTGATCTGAAATTCAGTCGCTTAATGAAGAGGACCCATTGGATGAGGGAATTGTCAAAATTAGATGATGTGACACAGTTCCAATTGCTGGATAGGCACACATGGTTCCTAGATCTTTGACTGCCTATGTAAAAAGAAAGTTTGGTTTTCCCTCATTTGACTTAATAATTAATTATAAAAGCACGAATAAATTTATAATAGGTTGGTTCATGTCGGGCTCCACAACCCAAGCATGACTTCTAGGGGGAGAGGGAGAGAGAGAGAGAGAGAGAGAGAGAGGGAAGATAATTATAGAACAGAATAAAAGGTAAAAGAAAAGGTTTCAGTCAATGAACATAGGCAAGTCATTGTAATACTTGATTTCAAAGTCAATGGCGCATTCATCTCAGAGTAGAAAAAGGGATTAAACATCAACCAACTAGTCAGCGGGGAACTTTTGATTAGCCGGTGATCTAGACTTGTGCCCCCCTCCCACACAAAAAGAGTGTTAAACAGATAACACACGAAGCAAGTGTATCCTTCCTATGAAAGAAGTTGGTCAGTTCATAAGAAGGTTATATTCGAGTATTGTTTAACATATTATTTTTGCAGGATAACTAGAGTTAAATAATTTAAAATTATCATTGTAACCTAAGGTAAAGTTAATGAAACATAATGAAAAATACTAAAATAGATTGTAGAAGTGTTTCATGATTTTTTATATAAATATACATATGAACCTTGAGAAAAATCTGTTTTAATCCTTTGATCATAATTGAACGCAGTATCCAAGGCATGGCCTTGAGAAAAAAATTGTTTCTTTTTGTTTTTCGTTCTTTTCTCACAGTTGAAAGCTAATTGAACATAAAGGGCCAGTCACAATAGGCCCATGACAAAGGCACACTAAGCGGGGGTTTAAAAGGGAAGAGAGAAGGTGAGAGAAAAGGGGGGTTGCCCTTGGGGGGAGAAAGGGCATGCAGACTTCATGGCGAGCTCTATTGGATTCATGATTTCTGCTCGGTGACACATCAACGCGGGCGGCACAAAGATAGCGGCATCAGGCAGCACCGGCAGCGGCATGGCGGCAATGTGACAGAGATCCCTCTTGTTCCCATTCTCTATTGGGTGACTGTTGAGACCCTGGCAACCCAAATGGGCTCACCAAGAAAGAGGTCCCGAAAAAGTCGGCCCGGCCTAGGAAAGAGGCAAAGCAGACAGGAGCCAGACACCGAAGGGAACATCCGCACGTGGGAATCTGCAGGTGGGGAGGCGTGTGCGGCGGACGGATTTCGGCGGGGAACCAAGACAGTGGCAGGACCCAACACCGACGGAGCACGGCAAGTCTCAGGTCCCGTCGGATCCGACCGCTAGACGGGACGCAGTCGCCGACACGGGCGGACTACGGCTATAAAGAAGGATCGACCGGCCACGGAAAGGGGGGAAGACCATCGTGAAGCACTCCGTTCGGAGCTGGAGACTCACCATCTCGTATCGGCGACCCCCCGACCTGAGAGGTCGAGGTTATTTCGTATTACCTCTTTCTGTATCCCGTGTCCCTCGTCGAGCGATCTCTCTCTCACGGGGTTTTCTCTCTGCGATGGCGGAAAGCCCGGAATTATCCCCATGACCGGTGATGTGGCACACTTCCATTGGCTGGATAAGAGAGTACGTGGTTCTTAGATCTTTCACTGAAGTGCTCAGGACTTATGGTCATCCCTCGTTTGACTAACTATTAATCGTAAAAGTCGTTATAAATTTATCAGTGCCCGCGTTCGGCTCGGGCCCCATACGGCCGCCCCCTAGGACTTCTCTAGTGAGGGAGAGAGAGAGAGAGCCTCACTAATTTCCATTGATGAATTACTTCATGTCCTGACAGAGATCGCCGGTATTGATGTTTCAGGATATTGAGCAAACCTTCTGCCAGATGGCGACCGCCGGGAAAGCTGTCTTTGAGCACGGAGGTCGCCGTGGAAAGCGGGGCTGCCGTGGAGGAGACGCTGTCGGCCGCAGACGGCTGACCTCTTTGTGTGGTGATTCAAGGAAAGACAAGGACAAGAAGAGAGAGAGAGAGAGAGAGAGAGAGATAGAAGGGTTGGGAAGGGAATATGGGAGGTGCTGTGACCACGCCTGGGGGCTTACTGGGCACGTTAGAGATGATGGGGCTCGCCCAGAAAGAGACATCCTGAGGGGCAACCAGCATTGGTCTACCTACCGGAGAAGAGGAAGAGATAGGAAGGAAGGAACAGTTTCTGAGAGACGTCCAGATGGGGACAGACGAGACCAACGCCGCTTGCTGCCATCTAAGAGAGTCTATGCCGGAGCGAATACATGCCGAGGCACGTACAGACACTGAGATGGAGAGAGAGAGAGATAGAGAGAGAGAGGGAGAGAGAGAGAGCGTGAGAGGGGAGAGAGAGAGAGAGAGGGAGAGAGAGAGAGAGAGAGAGAGAGAGGGAGAGAGGGAGAGAGAGAGAGAGAGAGAGAGAGAGAGAGAGAGAGAGAGAGAGAGAGAGAGAGAGAGAGAGAGAGAGAGAGAGAGAGAGAGAGAGAGAGAGAGAGAGAGAGAGAGAGAGAGAGAGAGAGAGAGAGAGAGAGAGAGAGAGGGAGAGAGAGAGAGAGAGAGAGAGGATAGCTTTACATTCTGGGCCCATACTACTCTGACTGTCCAAGGCATAATTGGCTAAGAACGGGCCGCATATGACTTGGCATAGTTGTTGGGAATATTCACAGAATGATGAAAAAACACCTGTTTGGTGGAGGATAATTGGCATTTACAGATCGCCAGGGTTCTGCCGGATCTTCTTTTGTTAGATGTAGTGAGAATGTGACGGAGAGACTGAACGACGGAGATCATTTAGTTGGTCAACAGCGATTTAGTGAACCAAGCCAAGCACGATGAATGGATAGCCACGGTTGTGAGTACTCTTCATAATAGATTTACATGAACATGAAGGTTTTTAGGCAAAACTATTAATCAATTTCCGTAAGCATTATGCAAATGAACATGTATGGTAATCTCTTTCAGGATACAGCTTATTTGGACAAAAATTATCTTGTATTCACCATATTTTTTCCTGGAGCTCAAGCAGGCAAAAAAGAGTGTTAAACAGATAACACGCGAAGAAAGTGTATCCTTCATGTGAAAGAAATTGGTCAGTTCATACCAAGGTTATATTTGAGTATTGTTTATTTATCAATAAATAGGATTCCTTGGAAAATTGGAGAACTAAAGGAACTTTGGGCGTTGAAATTATCAAATAATTGCATCCAAGGTTTTGTACCGGTGGCAAAGGCAGGCACAGATACCATAGAAAGTTTAGATCACTTACATGATAGTTTAAGTGATTTTATCCCCCATGAAATGGTTAGACTCTCCATTCTTTCAACTTTTAGTTTTATCTTCACTACTTGTTCGATTAATTTCATACATGGGCCATTTTGTGTCCCATTTAAAGGAGAGAGAAAAAGGGACGGTTTTGCACCATTTTGTGACCGCCTTATTCGTCGTCTCCTTTGGTGCTTCAGTTTTCCCAATTCTCGTTGCTCTGTTTTCATTTTGGACTCAGAAAGTCCCCAACATAGAGCTTGATGAATGGCACAGATCATTTAGTTGGTCAACAACAATTTACTGAGCCAAGTCAATCACGATGAATGGACAGCAACAGTTCTGATGTATTATTTAAATCAGCATGTATGAGGATATTTCTTCCACTAAATTCCAATTTGGGTTGGGCAGACCTTGAGCCAAAGATGGCCACCAAGGGGAAAAGAAGAGACAGGGCACTGTAATTTCACTAATTCAAAGAACACAGAGTGCAGAACGAGGATCCTCGATCTCCTGAGAGCGTGAGCAACTCAAGGAAAAGATAGGAGACAGAGAACTCTCGCAATAATTCTCCGATGGGTCGGCTCTTTGAGATGGCGGGTCTCTGGGGGTCTTCTTCTTTCTTCAACACCCCCTCTGTCTTCTTCTTCCGTCTTCTTACAATCGAGATCCGCCGGTTCGCCTGAGGCGCTCTGTCACCGATGCCTCCCTGGTCGCTTACCAGCCCGACAACCCCGGTCGACCGTTAGGCAGATCCTAACGGTTGGTTGCCTTCGCCTCAACGGAGAGGTGGCACTTCGCCATCCCTCCGTGCTTCCTCACCTTCCCGATCTTCTCCTCCCTCATCACCCGTTCCGAGGAGGAAGTTAATATTAATTGTAATAATATCGGCATCGTTATTTTACTGACAGGAATCTCTTCGTTACAAAACGATGGCCACTTGCAGAAGATCTCGTTGCATCGTGCAAATGAGTGTTTGCCTGCGGAGGGGGCCGTTCTAGAGAGAGGGGTCAGCCATAGATGTGCTTCTGGGTTTGTTGCTGGAAGCGGTTCATCGTGCCAGGCTCTGCACAACAGCTGCCCTACGCTTCCTTGTTGCCCTTTCTCTTCTTCTTCTTCTTCTTCTTCTTCTTCAAACAAGCAAACCAGAATCCGAACTCCTCCTCTGTTTCCTTGAGAAGAGAGATGAAGGCCCGGTGGCCCAGGTGAGCCATGGGTCTCAGGGGCCTCCTCATCTGCTCCCCACGCAGACGGAGAGGAACCCCTTCGGAACCCGATTTCTCTTCGTCTCGCTGCGGCACTTGTGGGATTCCGCCGCCATCCTCCTCTTCTTCCGTATCCGCTGGAGTCTGTCGGTCTCTGCGATCTCGTGACGCGGCTTCTTCGTCCCCTCATGGGTCGATCGAAGGAGAAGATTTCCAGCCGTAGGGCATCCCACCGGGAGGGAGAGGATGGCAATGGCTTGAGCTCAGATGGAGGGTGGCCTGTAGGGTTTATAAAGATGCCGCAATCCAAATGAGTTGATTAGCTTTCTAAATCCCTGTCATTCTACTATAACCTAGAAAGGGAAGAACACCTGCCCAAGTCATGTGGAGGGGGGAACGATGGCAAGCTCGAGTCCTCAAGACAGATTGACTTCATCTTTCTTTATTAGTTGTTATTCAGGTCCTTTTTCTTATGCGGAAAAGCCAATTAATTTGTCTTTTTTCTTATGCGGAAAGAAATAATTCTTGTTGATTCCTGACTCTAATAATTACAAGGCTTTTAGAATAGTCGCCCATCAGCAATCTTCTCAACAGGGCGTGAATCGTCTTCTGCTATACATCAATATTGGCTTCATCCACACATAAATATGGAGTAATTTAATAAATTTATAAAGATTGCCGTACGGTCGGCCCCCATACGCCTCCCTATGACTTCTCTAGAGAGAGAGAGAGAGAGAGAGAGAGAGAGCCTCAGTACTTTCCGTTGATGAATTCTTTCATGTCCTGACAAAGATCGCCGGGGTTGATGTTTTAGGGGCAAGCCTTCTGCCGGATGGCGATCGCCGGCAGAAGTCTTAGGGGGCTGCTTTGGAGTACGGCGGTCTCCGGGGAAAGCGGGGCTGCAGGAGACGCCGTCGGCCGCAGAGAGCTGACCGCTCTGTGCGGTATGTGGGAGAGAGGGGATGACGGGTATGGGAGGTTCCGCGACCAGGCATGGCAGGCAGACGGCAGCCGACAAGGTCTGCCTACCGGAGAGGAGGAAGAGAGACACGCCCAGACGGGGAAAGCAGCCTCGGAGAGAGAGAGAGAGAGAGAAAGAGGGAAAGCAGTCTCGGAGGCACGCCCAGACGGGGAAAGCAGAAGAGGGGGAAAGCGGAAGAGAGGTAAGCACAGACCTTGTGTGTGTGTGTGTGAGAGAGAGAGAGAGAGACAGAGAGAGAGAGAGAGAGCAACCCGGCTATTACATGGATCATCACTTGGAATTTACTTCCTGTTTACATGGATTCTGATGAGAGTGACCCGGGTGGAGTCGCTTGTGGAAATCAGAGACTGCACTTCTGATTTGGAGAGAGTCACGTCGACGGCTTCACCTTCTGCATTTGTCTTCATTTAATTCAACACGGTGCGTGTAGAACGGGTCAGTCAAGTTGCCCAATGGGGCGTGTCTGCGCATTCAATGGAAACGAGAGGCGAAGAATATAAGAGAGAGAAATAGAAAAGGGTGAGAGACTCGGGCAAGGTGTTGATTGAGTTAGTTTTCTATTAAACAATCGAGTTTTTCTTGTAGCATGAAACCTTGTCTCGATTGATCGACGGAATCTTGCTCCCTCTTGATCTCATTGGAGTCTAGAATTTATCTTATTGGGCGAAGCCCTTATGTATGCGTGTGAGAGAGAGAAGAAGAAGAAGAATGAGAGAGAGAGAGAGAGAGGGGAGAGGGGGAGGAGGAGAGAACGGCAGTTTCTCGCATAAGCCACATCAGAAGAAGGGGAGAGGGAAAGAGAAGGAATGGTGGAAAGAACCCACATCAGCAGCTGATTAGAGCGAGCTTAGAAATTTAACAGCACTCGAGTGAATGTGAGAACAGCCGCCACAATCATGGGGGAAGAAGAGACATTAGGGTTTCTTCTCCAGAAAAAAGAGAGGCTGGATGTGTTAGTGCAAGACGTCCTATATGGACTTCAGCAGAAACGATGTCCACAATAAAAGTACTGACACAGATTTTACGTGGATCGGAGGTTGTCCTTTTACGTCCACAGACAACGATAAAAGCACCTACTAGATGCGAAAAATAGTAAAAGAGAATCAATCCTTGAGAACGTAGAGAATAAATCTATGATTTTAACCTTTCTAAGATCCCAAAGAACGAATCCTTGATCGTTGATCTTTCCTGAAACTTCTCTCCCAAATAATCTCTCTCTATAATGGAACAAAGGTAAAATGAATTGCTTCGAGCATGATTTGAATAAGGAGAATAAACCCTCTATTTATAAGCACCTCGCTGACCGTTTCTCTGTCCCGATCATCTAATGTGGCAGCCTGAAAAGGCAAGCCACATTAAACGACAGGATGGTTGCGCCTTTGAAAAAACCACGTCACAACCCGTCTCCACACAGTCCCTACTCTCTTCTTCCACACCCTAGAAAATGCCTTCAGACGCTTGTCTTCTGCAGCAGCAGCAGCGGCGACGGCGGCGGCTCTGGGAAGGTGGCCGCCTGCCTGCAACGGGCGGAGGGGAAACAAAGGTCTCGAGGCCGGCCAGGCCGCTCAGCACCACGAAGCCCCTCCTCCTCGGCATGGGTGAGGATTTCCCAAGATAAGAAGAGGAGCATGAGGGCCCATCGGTCCCTCAGACCCTCCTCGGCATGGGTGAGGAGAATATATTACTCCTCCCTGATGCGGAGAAGACCGGGAAGGTGAGAAAGCGCGTGGGGATGACGAAGCGCCGCCTCTCCGGGCCAACGTAGACGGCGAGGAATCCGGCGGGGACGCGGCGGAGGCGGCCCGAGGCTCCGTCGATGTCGCCGACGGCGGCGGAGTTGCGGCGGAAGCTCAGGGCCCTCAACAGCCTTACGAGCCGCTTGAGCTGCAACATTCATCATGGCGCCCGTCATTTCCTCGAGAAGATCCGACAGCCCTTCCCTTTCTCTTCTCTTCTCCCTTCCCATTTCTTCCTCCGGCGAGCTTCGTACACACGCCAAGAAAGAGAGAGAGAAATAGAAGGGAGGTCACTTGGAGTACGTCTAGAAAGGAGGGAAACGGCTGAGCTGCGGTTTAAATGGACATTAAAATAATAATTGTTTTATTTATATTTCGCAAGGATTCACTGCATATCTGGCCAGTTTAAGCTGTGAAATTATAAGGGTGTAAAATATAAAATTTTGTGGCCAAGGTGGTGGAGCCAATCAATCTACACCGTCGATATGAAATCCAGCCGCTCAGCGAGGGGCTAGCGTTGGAAGATGGACAGCTCGGACTTAGATGATGTGGGATGGTTCCACAAGCTGAATGAGGGAGCGGGTGGTTCCTAGATCTTTGACTGGCTTTGTAAAAAGGGAGTGTGGTCTGCCCTCATTTGACTAAATAATTAATTATAAAAGCGTAATAAATTGATAAATAGCTTAGTTCAGGTCGGGCTCCACACACCAACTGTCCTGTAACGCTCGACGTAAATAACATGACCTAGAGAGAGAGAGATAGAGAGAGAGACGTTAAGAGAGAGAGAGAAGAGACGTAAATGGCAGAAGTCAATGTCGTTGTAACGCTTGACATAAGAAGTCAATGCCGTATTCATCTCAACGTATAAAGAAGATATTTGTCAAGGACAAAGACGTCAACCAACCGAGTCAGTGTGGAGCCTCCGATTAACTGGTGGTCTAGACCTGCGCAGCCTCCCAGACCTCATTCTCTGGTCGTCGACAGACTCAACGAGCCCATAAATAGGGAGGATGTGGTCCGTTTGAGCAAGAAACATGAGCTCTCATTCTGCTTCATCTTCATCATCATCTTCTTCTTTATAGTCTGCTTCTTCTTCTTGTGCTGCTGCTACTGCTGCTGCTCCTCCAATGGCTTTGAGGGGTGCTATCACACGAAGGCTGATGGTCGTTCTCATTGTCGTGGCATTGTCTTGTCTGGGATGCGAGGGGAGGGGTTGTCACAACAACAAGCAGGGGGCTTTGCTTGAGATCAAGAAGCTATTTAACCCCTCCAACAGCTCGTCCATGTATGTCTGGGGTGATTCAACAACGAAAGAGGGAAAAGACTGCTGCCAATGGCCTGGTGTTGCCTGCAACTGCAACACTGGTCATGTGGTCAAGCTCTATTTAAATGATGAGCATCAGAGCAATTTGGAGGAAACATGGCACCCAAACCTCACCATGTTGGCAGAGTTTGGGCAGCTAGAGAGCCTGAATCTGGGGTGGAATAAGATAGGTGGTGGCATTCCAGAGGGTGAGTAAATTCCCCCAATTGTGACAAGTAACTCATTCATTTACTTCTGTTATTCTTAAGAAAAATGTTTTCGAGATTAGTTGACATCAGTACAAGTATATAGTTCAATTAATCAATTAGCTCCTTCAATTATTTCATTTGCTCACATGTAAAAGAAATTTCTTTGTTTGATTTCCTTTATTTGTGTCACAGCTATTTGCCACTTGAAGCTCCTAAAAACTTTGGATCTACAAGGCAACCAGTTGGAGAGTTATATCCCATCATGTTTGTGTACCTTGAGATCTCTCATAACACTTGATTTATCTATTAACCATCTGTTAGGTGACATTCCCTCTTGTTTTGGCAATTTTCATTTCTTGATATCTCTCAGATTGTCTAACAACCTATTCCAATGGAATGACTCATCTTCACTATGCAACATGAACTCCTTGACATATCTCGATATATCTAACCACATATCTCCAACTAGCATTCCTTCTTGCATCGGCAACTTGAATAGGCTCAATTTCCTACAAATTACTGGTGATAAGTTTAAGGGGAGTATCCCTTCCTCCATCTTTAGTAATCTCACTAACTTGATCACTCTTAATATTTGGAGTAGAGAATTGGAAGGAAATTTACAATTTTCAGTGCTTGCCAACCTTTCCAAACTTGAATATCTCGGTATCTCCTCTTGGGGTGGGTTAGAGATCAACACAGAGTACCCCATCTCTTGGGTCCCATCTTTTCAACTCAAATATTTATATATTTCTAACATTATGGTTAATAGGCATAGTGGTAGTCGATTTCCTTCCTTCCTCAAGACCCAAGGTAGATTAGAAGAGTTAACCTTTTACAACACCTAATCAAGGCGACACTACCTACTGGCCTCTTTTGCAACTCCACTTTATCTTCACTGTCATTAAACAGAAATAATTTTTCCGGCCCATTTCTTCTGCCTTCTTGTAATGCATCTCAAAATCTTCACTCCATTGATTTGTCCTATAATGACCTAACTGGGCTACCTGAGAATTTAGGCTTTTTTTTTCCCAAGTTACAAGAGTTTATGATCCCAAGAAACAAGTTGGAAGGGCACATTCCTGAATCCTTGGGGTATACACCCTTGTATTGGCTAGATCTAAGTGGCAATATTTTATTAGGAAAATTACCACCCACTTTGATGAGAAACAGGAGCAAATTGTTTTATTTAGATGTGTCTTCTAATCACCTTAAAGGAGAGATGCTCCCCATTGATGCCGAAATGCCAAATTTACAATTTTTGATCGTCCACAATAATAATTTCACAAGCTTACTTTTCCCAAGGTTGGCCAACTTTTCTAGTCTAAGAGTAATTGATGCTGGATATAATAGCCTTACATACAATTTCCCTCAAAGCCTACCTTGTTTCCCCAATATGTTGATACTTTCCTTGAGAACGAATCATATTCAAGGCCACATACCCAAACAGTTATGTGAAATGCAGCATTTACGTCTCCTTGATCTTTCTAGAAATAACTTATCAAGAAAACTTTTATCTTGTCTTCACAATATTTCATCATGGAGATCAAAAATTCTAGATAGGGCCACATCTGCAAGGTACTCATCTGATACTTTTCGATTTCATGGATATCTTTAATTCCATCAGGTCAAGGCCTATTGTTCAAGTCAAAAAATTCACTTCGTCTATATGAAGGTGAGCCTTTGGAGTGGATGACTCACCTCGATTTATCAATGAATATGATAAGTGACATCATTCCTCAAGAAATTGGAGAGCTGCAAGGGCTTTAGTCATTGGATTTATCAAACAATCACATCCAAGGTTCTTTACCGAAGTCGATGGCAGACATGTATAATCTTCAAAGTTTAGATCTTTCGTATAATGGCTTAAGTGGTTCCATTCCCAATGAAATGGTTCGACTCTCCTTCCTTTCAGATTTTAATGTTGCCTTCAACAACATGACTGGTATGATCCCCGATGGTATACAATTTAGAACTTTTAATGAGAACAATTTTGAAGGTAATCCAGGATTATGTGGACCACCACTTAAGAAAGAATGCTCCTCTAACAAGGAGGGAGGAAAAAGGATAACAACAGAAGATTACAAGGATGCTTTATTCTTTGCATTTATTACGATGTCATTTACTTTGGGTTTTTGGGGGTTTCTTGCCATCCTATTTTTTAATAAAAGTTGGAGGCTAAAATATTTCAAGTTCATTGATCAATACTGTAACATGTAGTTGGTGGACCTTTGAAACTTTCAATGTCCTAGTTGATAGATTTGAATTGACATGAAGGTTTCAAGTTTATTATTTATTGATTTTTGGCAAGTGTTGTATGAATGATTTTGTAGGTACTGTCAAGTGGATGGTTGAGAACTTTTCTTGAACTAAACTCTTTTTAGTTGATATAGGCCTAGGAAGGTACTATATCCAACTATGTTAATAAAATATCCTAGTATAAACAACTTAATATTCATGGTGGCAATGACGGCAAAGTGGTAGTGGAAGCTCAGGGACCTCTACTGTCTCATAAGGTGCTCCAGCTGCACCAACATCTTGGCACCCATATTTTCCGAGAGACGATCAGATAGTTATTTCCTTCCTTGTCTCTTCTCCCTTCCCATTTCTTCCTCCAACGAGATTCATACACACAAAGAATAGAGAGAGAAAGAGAGAGAGAGACAAGAGGTCACCTAGATGATTGGTGAGGGGAGAGTAGAGGAGGTACGATTTAAATGCTCGTTAAAGTAATACCTAATATAATTCTAATTCATACAAGTCCCTGGTAACATACTGTCATTAATTACATCTCCTATGTAGTGGCAACTTTAAAATTATGATATTAGTAAAGGTGTAAAAGAAAAATTTTTGTGGCCAATGTGATTGAGCCAATCAATTCATCCTATTGATCTGAAATTCAGCCGCTCAGCGGGGAGGACCCATTGGATGAGGGAATTGTCAAAACTAGATGATGTGACACAGTTCCATTGGCTAGATAGGCGCACATGGTTCCTAGATCTTTGACTGCCTATGTAAAAAGAAAGTTTGGTTTTCCCTCATTTGACTTAATAATTAATTATAAAAGCACGAATAAATTTATAATAGGTTGGTTCATGTCAGGCTCCACAGCCCAGCCATGACTTCTAGGAGGAGAGAGAGAGAGAGAGAGAGAGAGAGAGAGAGAGAGAGGGAAGATAATTATAGAACAGAATAAAAGGTAAAAGGAAAGGTTTCAGTCAATGAACATAGGCAAGTCATTGTAATACTTGATTTCAAAGTCAATGGCGCATTCATCTCAGCGTAGAAAAAGGGATTAAACATCAACCAACTAGTCAGCAGGGAACTTTTGATTAGCCGGTGATCTAGACTTGTGCCCCCCTCCCACACAAAAAGAGTGTTAAACAGATAACACACGAAGCAAGTGTATCCTTCATGTGAAAAAAGTTGGTCAGTTCATTAAGAAGGTTATATTCGAGTATTGTTTAACATATTTCTTTTGCAAGATAACTAGAGTTAAATAATTTAAAATTATCATTGTAACCTAAGGTAAAGTCAATGAAACATAATGAAAAATACTAAAATGGATTGTAGAAGTGTTTCATGATTTTTTATATAAATATACAAATGAACCTTGAGAAAAATCTGTTTTAATCCTTTGATTATAATTGAATGTGATATCCAAGGCATGGCCTTGAGAAAAAAATTGTTTCTTTTTGTTTTTCGTTCTTTTCTCAAGTTGAAAGCTAATTGAACATAAAGGGCCAGTCACAATAGGCCCATGACAAAGGCACACTAAGCGGGGGTTTAAAAGGGAAGAGAGAAGGTGAGAGAAAAGGGGGGTTGCCCTTGGGGGGAGAAAGGGCATGCAGACTTCATGGTGAGCTCTACTGGATTCATGATTTCTGCTCGGTGAGACATCAACGCGGGCGGCACAAAGATAGCGGCATCAGGCAGCACCGGCAGCGGCATGGCGGCAACGTGACAGAGATCCCTCTTGTTCCCATTCTCTATTGGGTGACTGTTGAGACCCTGGCAACCCAAATGGGCTCACCAGGAAAGAGGTCCCGGAAGAAGTCGGCCCAGCCCAGGAAAGAGGCAAAGCAGACAGGAGCCAGACACCGAAGGGAACAACCGCACGGACCACGGCAAGTCTCAGGTCCCGTCGGATCCGACCGCTAGACGGGAGGCAGTCGCCGACACGGGCGGACTACGGCTATAAAGAAGGATCGACCGGCCGCGGAAAGGGGGAAGACCATCGTGAAGCACTCCGTTCGGAGCTGGAGACTCGC